>JAKSZT010054140.1:58611-81629 GCA_026826555.1 Tolypeutes matacus
TTGAGAGATGGTATTCCTCTCTCATTTTTTTTGGATATGGATATCCAGTTCTCCAAGCACCATTTGCTGAAGAGGCCATTCTCTCCCAGTTGAGTGGGCTTGGTGGCCTTGTCAAATATCAGATGACTGTATATGGGAAGATCTATATCAGAACTCTCAATTTGGTTCCATTGGTCAGTATGTCCATCCTTGTGCCAATACCATGCAGTTTTGACCAATATAGCTTTGTAGTATGCTTTAAAGTCGGGTAGTCTGATTCCTCCAATTTCATTTTTCTTTTTCAATATGTCTTTGGGTATTCAGGGCCTCTTGCCCTTCCAAGTAAATTTCATAGTTAGTTTTTCCAATTCAGTAAAAAATGCTGTGTTGTTTTTATTGGGATTGCATTAAATCTGTAGATTAGTTTGGGTAGGATAGACATCTTAATGATATTTAGTCTTCCTGTCCATGAACAGGGAATATTCTTCCATTTAATTAAGTCTTCTTTGATTTTTTTTAACAGTGTTGTGTAATTTTCTGTGTATAAGTCATTTACATCTTTAGTTAAATTTATTCCTAGGTATTTGATTTTTTTAGTTACTATCATAAATGGTATTTTTTTCTTGATTTCCTCCTCAGATTATTCATTATTGGTGTACAGATATGCTACTGATTTTTGAGCATTGGTCTTATGACCTGAGACTTTACTGAACTCATTTACAAGTTCTAGGAGCTTTGTTGTAGATTTCTTGGGGCTTTTCATGTATAGAATCATGTCATCTACAAATAATGATATTTTTTACTTCTTCCTTTCCAATTTGGATTCCTTTTATTTCTTTTTCTTGACTCAGTGCCTGAGCAAGTGCTTCAAAGACAAGTTTAAATAGGAGTGGTGATAGTGGGCATCCTTGTCTTGTTCCCGATCTTAGAGGGAAAGCCTTAGGATTTCACCATTGTATATGATGTTAGCTGTGGGTTTTTTCATATATACCCTTTATCTTGTTCAAAAAGTTTCCTTCTATTTCTATCTTTTGCAGTGTTTTTATCAGGAAAGGGTGCTGTATTTTGTCGAATGCTTTTTCTGCATCTACAGAGATGATTATGTGATTTTTTTCTTTCGATCTGTTTATGTGGTGTATTGCATTGATTGATTTTCTTATGTTGAACCATCCTTGCATACCCATGGTGAAATCCACTTGGTCATGGAGTATAATTCGTTTGATGTGTTGTTGAATACGATTAGGAAGTTTTTTTGTGGAGGATTTTAGCATCTAGGTTCATTAGAGAGATTGGTCTGTAATTTTCCTTTCTTGTGGCATCTTTGTTTGACTTTGGTATTAGGGTGATGTTGGCATCCTAGTGTAAGTGAGGCAATGTTCTTTCTACTTCTCTTTTTTTGGAAGAGTTTAAGCAGGGTTGCTGTTAGTTTCTTCCAGAATGTTTGGTAGAATTCACCTGTGAATCTGTCTGGTCCTGGGCTCTTCTTAGTTGGGAGGTTTTTGATGACTGATTCTATTTCTTTACTTGTGATTGGTCTGTGGAGTTCATCAATTTCTTCTTTCCTCAATGTAGGCTGCTTGTGTGTCTAGGAATTTGTCCATTTCCTCTAAATTATCTTTCTTGTTGGCATATAATTTTTCAAAGTATCTTCTTATGATTCTCTTTAGTTCTGTGGGGTCAGTGGTGATATCCCCTTCCTCATTTCTTATTTTGTGTATTTGATCAGCTCTCTTTTTTCTTTGTTAGTCTAGCTAAGGGTTTGTCAATTTTATTGATCTTCTTGAAGAACCAGCTTTTGGTTTTGTTTATTTTTTCTAGTGCTTTCTTATTTTCTATTTCATTTAGTTCTGCTCTAATCTTTGTGATTTCCTTCTTTCTGTTTCCTTTAGGGTTAGTTTGTTGTTCTTTTTATAATTCCTCCAGGTGTGCAGTTAGGTCTTCAATTTTAGCTCTTTCTTGTTTTTTATGTATATGCATTTATGGCTATGAATTCCCCTCTCAGTACAGCTTTTGCTGCATCCCATAGGTTTTTGTATGTTTTGTTGTTATTTTCATTAGTTTCAAGGTAGTTACTGATTTCTTTTGAGATTTCCTCCTTGACCCACTGTTTGTCTAAGGGTGTGTTGTTTAACTTCCATATCTTTGTGCCTAGTCTGGTTTTCTGGCCCTTACTGATTTCCAGCTTCATTCCATTGTGGTCAGAAAAATTACTTTGCATGATTTCAATCTTTCTGAATTCATTGAGAATTTTTCTGTAGTCTAGAATTGGTCTATTTTGGAGAATGATCCATGTGCACTCGAGAAGAATGTATATCCTCCTGTATTTGTGTATTTGGGTGTCTTGTTCTGTATATGTCTATTAGGTCCAGATCCTTTAATGTATTATTCAAGGCCTTTGTTTCTTTATTGATTCTCTGTCGAGATGTTCTGTGTAATGGTGATAATGGTGTATTAAAGTACCCCACTATAATTGCAGAGGCATCTATTTCTCCACTTATTTTTTCCAGTGTTTTCCTCATGTATTTTGAGGTGCCCTGGTTAGGTACATAAATGTTTATGATTGTTCTTTCTTCTTGAAAGATTACCCCTTTTACTAATATATAGTGTCCATCTTTGTCTCTTACAATAATTTTGCCTTTAAAGTCTATTGTGTCTGATATGAGTATAGCTACTCCTGCTCTTTTTTGGTTATTGCTTCCTTGTAAGATTGTTTTCCAGCCATTCACTTTCAGCCTCCTTGTGTCCCTGGGTCTAAGGTGGATTTCTTGTAGTCAGCATGTAGATGGGTCTGATTTCCTTATCCATTCTGCCAATCTGTGTCTCTTGCTTGGTGAGTTTAATCCATTAACATCCAGTGTTATTACTCTCAATGAATTACTTACATTAGCCATATTTTTATTGGTTTTATGTATGTCATATGTTGTTTTTATTTTCTTTTTGTCTTATTAGTTGTCCTTACTCTCTCCTCCAACTCTCTCCCCTGTTTTCTTTTTCCAACCTGCAGAACTCCCTTTAGTATTTCTTGAAGTTCAAGTTTCTTATTGGCATACTCTCAAGTTTTGTTTATCTGTGAATATTTTGAACTCTCCATCATTTTTGAATGCCCTCTTTGTTGGATAAAGATTTCTTAGCTAGACGTTTTTTCTTTTAGTACCTTAACTGTGACATGACACTGCCTTCTTGCCTCCATGGTTTCAGATGAGGAATCAGCATTTAATCTTATTAAGCTTACCTTGTATGTGATGGTTCTTTTTTCTCTTGCTGCTTTCAGTATTTTCTCTTTGTCTTGAGCATTGGACAGTTTGACAAGTATATGTCTTTGAGTAGGCCTGTTGGGATTTATACTGTTTGGGGTATGCTGTGTTTCCTGGATGTGTACATCCATCTTCTTCAATAAGGTTGGGAAGTTTTCAGCCATTATTTCCTCCAACACTCCTTTTGTCTCCTTTCTCTTCCTTTGTCCCTCTGGGATGCCTATAATGCATATGTTTTTGCATTTTGTGTTGTCATTCAAATCTCTAAGTCTCTGCTGGATTTTTTCTATCTTTTTATCTATCTGTTTGATTTCAGATGTACTGTCTTCCACATCGCTAATTCTTTCCTCTGCCTGTTCAACTCTGCTGTTATGTACTTCCAGTGTCTTTTTGATTTCTTGGATTGTGCCATTCATCACCATCATATCCATTATCTTTTAATGTATATTTACAATTTCTTCAGTATGTTCTCCCAGTGTCTCCTTAATATCCTTAATCTCTTCCTTCACTTCGATAAGTTGGTCCATGATATTTATTTGGACAGCTTTGATTAATTGTTCGATGTTCTGGATCCCTTCCTGGTTTTTGGTTTGTTCATTGGACTGGGCCATGTCCTCCTGTTCCTTGGTGTGGTTTGTAAATTTTTGTTGCTGTCTGGTCATCTTTTTGTCCTGATGGATTTATTCAGTTGATTAGCTTCTCTTTCTACTCTAGGCTTTTATTTAACTGCTGTTTTTGTGTATGTGTTAAGTTTTCTCTTTGGCACTTTGTTCTTCTTGTTCTATTTCCTTGCTGTTTTCTATGTTCCTTGAGCTATTCATCTCTTTGTCCAGCTCTCTCCAGATCGATGCCCTGAAGCCTCCTGCTCTGTGGGTTCCCCAAACAGTGCCTTTGGGCATGATCTTGCCCCCTCTAAGCCATTTTTTGTGAGAGAGATGGTGAGTCCACACTTAAACCAACACCCTCTTCAATAATATCAGCTATATATGTCTCTTAAGTTTAGTCCATTTATCATATTATTCAAGCTCTCTGTTTCTTTATTCATCTTCTGCCCAGATATTCTATACAATGCTGAGAGTGGTATATTGAATTCTCCAACTGTTATTGTAGAGATATCTGTTTTCTATCTTCAGTTTTGCCAGTGTTTGCATCATGTAATTTGGGGCTTCCTGATGAATTGCCCCTTTCTCCTTGTCTCTAATAAGAGTTTTGCTTTTAAATTCTATTTCATCCAGTATAAGTAGAGCTATTCCAGATTTCTTTTTGGTTACTGCATGCATGGAATATCTTTTTTCAGCCTGTCATTTTCAATCTATTGGTGTCCTTGGTTCTAAGCTGAGTCTCTTGTAGACAGCATATAGACAGCTCATATTTTCTTATCCATTCCATAAGACTGTGTCTTTTGATTGGGGAGTTTACCCATTAATGTTCAGTGTCATTACTGTATAAACAATTCTTACTTCACCCATTTTTAAAAACAAATCAACTTTATTGATACATATTAATAAAGCATACAATTCATCCAAACTGTACAATCAATAGTATATGGTATAATCACATAGTTGTGCATTTATCACTTCTATCATTATTAGAGCATTTTCATTATTTCAATAATAATAATAAACAAAAAATAGACAACCAAACCAACAAGAAAATTCTTCACCTCTCAATCTCTGTATGCTTCTCCCACTGTACCTAGCTGGTGATTCTGGCTATCTGATCCAAAGTGTATAATCAATGGCTTTTGGTATATTCACAATGTTGTACATTCATCATCTGAAAAATTTTAGAACAATTTCATTACTCCAAAAAGAAAAACTCCACACCCCTTAGCATTTCTTCCTCAGATCTGCATAACCACTAATCTCATTTCATCTTTATAAATTGATTTATATTTACATTTCATATAAATGGAATCATACACTGTGTAGTACTCTGTGTCTGGTCTCCTTCTCTTAGTATAATTTTTGTGTTTGATATTAACAATTTGTAGTATTAACTTACATTTGTTCAGCTTCAAAGAAAAAGGGTCTTATATATGCAATTCTTCCCATATTCATATTTCATATCATATATTTATATTTCACATAATACATTTAGTTCATAATAGGGCAATCATACAGTATTTGCCCTTTTGTGTCTGGCTTGCTTCACTCAACACAATGTCCTCCGTGTTCATCCATGCTGTCATATGTTTCATGACTTCATTTCTTCTTACCACTGCATAATATTCCATCATGTGTATACTTTATGATTTGTTTACCCATTCTTCAGTTGATGGACACTTGGGTTTTTTCTAACTTTTGGCTATCACTTCACCCATTTTGACCTTTGAGTTTTATATGTCATATTTTATTTTCACCATTTTTTTTTTTACAGTTTTAGTTACTGTTACTGATATAATCTTCATTTCTAGACTCTATTCAAAGCCTCTCTCTCCTGTCTTCTCTTTTCAGGCTGTAGCACTCCCTTTAGTATTTCCTTCAGAGCTGGTCTTTTAGATACAAACTCTCTCAGTTTTTGTTTATCTGTGAATACTCTAAACTCTTCCAATTTTTGAAAGACAATCTTGCAGAGTATAAGATTCTTGGCTGGCAGTTTTTCTCTTTCTGTATCTTAAATATATCATACCACTGCCTTCTCACCTCCATTGTTTCTGATGAGAAAATCACACTTAATATTGGGTATCCCTTGTTTGTGATGCATTGCATTTCTCTTGCTGCTCTCAGAATTCTCTCTTTGTCTTTGACATTCGACATTGTGATTAGCAATTGTCTCAGTGTAGGTCTTTTCTGATTTATTTGAATGGGAGTATGTTATGCTTCTTGGACACAGGTATCTATGTCCTTCAATAGGGTTGGGAAATTTTTAGCCATTATTTCTTCAAATATTCCTTCTGCCCCCTTTCCCTTCTCTTCTCCTTCCGGAACATCCATGACATGCATGTTTGCACACCTTTTGCCATTATTTAATTCCCTGTGACCCTGTTCAATTTTTCTATTCTTTTCCTTATCTATTATTTTGTATGTTCGCTTTCAGAGGCCATGTCTTCAAACATGCTGATACTTTCTTCTGCTTCCTCAAATCTGATGTTATATGCCTCCAGTGTATTTTTTATTTCGTTTATCATGTCTTTCATTCCCACATGATCTGCTATTTTTCTACGTATGTTTTCATATTCTTTGTGCTCACCCAGTGTCTTCTTTATATCCTTAATCTCTGTAGACATCTCATTCAATTTATTAAGGAGATTTGTTTGACCATCTATGATTAGCTGTCTCAACTCCTTTATATCATCTGGAGATTTATATTGTTCCTTTGACTGGGCCATATCTTCCTGTTTATTAGTCTGGATTGTAATTTTTTGTTGGTGTCTTGGTATGTGGCTTACTAGATATATTTATTCTGTGCCCAGTTTCTTTCTTTAGTTTAGGGCTTTCTTGCCCTTTCTCCATTGCTGGTTGTATAGTTGGATATAGTTGGTACTGTAAGCTCTGGAAGCTGATGCAGCCCCCATTGACCCAGGAACCGATGATGCTTCTCCCACCTTTCTCCTCTGCCAGGGGTAGGGACAGAGCTGCAGTTGTGTGTAGTAATCCAAGCTGTGCAGGCCAAGACTGTAGTTGCCTGGAGAGGCTGATGAAGCTTCACGTCCCTTCCTTCCCTGCCTGGATGGTGCCACAGGTGTGGGCAGCAAACTAAACCATACAGGTCAAAACTGACTGCAGTTATCCAGGTAGATTGATGCAGCACCAGCTCCCCTCCTCCCCATGCTGGGGTTTGTAATGGACTCTCTGGAGTGCCCAATCATCTAATCCATTTGGGCCCAAAGCACCTGCCATTTACCCAAGAGACTGAATGAATACAGTCCCCTCTGCCCTTTAAAGGGTGGATATGGCACCACTGGCACCCAACAGACCAGTCCTTTTGGGCCAAAATCATCTCTGGTTGCCCGGAGAGGCTGAGGAAACACAGCTCCCTTCTTATCCTATTGGAAGGTAGTAGTGGAGCTACAGGTCTTTGACTATGCACTCTGTGTGGGCTGAAAGTGCCTGCAGTTGCCCATAGCGGCTGATGAAACACCACCCCTCCTATCCTATGAGCAGGAGGGTGAGGATGGAATCAAAGGTGCTCAGGAAATCAGTATGTGCAGGCCAAAAGCTCCTGCGGTTGCCCAGAGAGGAAGGAGAAACACAGATCCCCTCCTATCTTATTGGGGTATAGGGATGGATCCACAGGTGTCCAACTATTCAGTTTGTGCCAGCCCAAAGCACCTGCAGTTTCCTGGAGAGGGTGGTGCAGGTCTCCCCAGCTTCCTCCTTGTTGGAGGTGGGACTGGAGCTTAAGCTAGAGCTGCAATCCGATCTGAGTGGAAATAAGCCAGTCCCTACCTTCACTGTGATGTTCAATCAGCCCTACTTCCCCTCATACTGGGGCCAGAGTTAAAATGGCAGCTACTAGCCTCTTTCCATCTTGGACAGGTTCAAACTTTAGCTCTTCTTAGGATTATACTTTAGCCAAACAAATTTATTAATCAGTAACTGAAGTCAGTGCCCAACTTTCTCTACCTCCCCCATTTTTGGGAAATGGAGCCTCCAACTCCAGCCAGGGAATAGCTCCCAAGGCAGCTTGCACTGCCAGTGGAGGATGGGCACTGGCCTCTGTGGTATGAAGTGTTCTACTCATGAATCCTTACTGCAGATGGGCAGTCTCCTCCTTCCATTCTTACAAGGATGTTACAGGATGTTCTTTTGGGCTCCTGGGCCCCCAAACCTGTGCTTTAGAAAGCTCTCGGTGATTACTAACTTCTCTGGAGGATGAACTGACTCTTGGAGCTTCTTATTCTGCCACCATCTTGACCCTTCACTTCATCTTCATATTGCTTTATTTTTGAAGCTTTCAGAACTCTCTCTTTGTTTTGCCCTGGCAGTGTAGTCAAAATATGACGAGGTGTATTTTCTTCATATTTATTCTGTTTGGTGTTCTCTGAGCTTCTTGGATGTGTATATTCATGTCTTTTGCTAAGTTTTGGAAGTTCTCTGTCATTATTTCTTTAACTGTTCCTTCTGCGAATTTCTTTCCTTTGACCCCTTCTGGGACTACCATAATGTGTATATTGGTGCACTTGATGGTGTCCCATAGCTGTCTTAGCCTGTTTTCACTTTTAATATTTCTTTCTTCTTTCAGTTTCTCAGCCTGACTCATTTCAAGTGTCTTGTCTTCAAAGTTCACTGATCCTTTCTTCTGCCAGCTCCAATCTGCTCTTGAAACCTCTTGGGCGTTTTTCATTTTGCTTATTTTGGTCTTCAACTCCAGTCATTCTCTTTGGTTCCTTTTTAATTTCTGTCTCTTTATTTAAACTTCCATATTGTTGATTCATTGTTTTCCTGATATCCTATATTTCTTTCTCTGTACTCTCATTTCCTTAAGCATATTAAGATCATTTTTTCTAAGATTTTGTTTGGTATGTCCACATTCTCATTTTCTTCATTGGTGTTTTCTGCATTTTTATACTATTCCTTTAGATGGATCATCATTTATTGTTTGTCCTGTACTCATTTCTTGCACACTGCACATTTAATATTTTAAAATATTTTCTCTGGGTTTTACTTACTGGGATGTCTGTTTCCTGGTTTTATAACCAGCTGGTCATGAGACAGAGATTTTCTTGAGCTTCAGCCCTCCTATTAAGGTGAATGCACTGTGCAGGGTTTTCTCTGCTGTACCAGGCATCTATCTTGTCCTTGACTTTGTCTTGTTAGTTGTTTTAGAGTTTCCCTATTTACAGGAGTTTGGTTGTCTCATGTGTTTCTCAGGGGGCAAATCTCATGGGTATTTGAAGCCAGCAGTCCTTTGTCCCAAAGTGTCCACTTAGAGGACACTATAGTGTTTTTTTTTTTAAGATTTTATTTATTTATTCATTTATCCCCCCCTTGCTGCTTGTGCTCGCTGGGTCAGCTAACCACGCCGTGCGGGCGGGCTTGCCTTCACCAGGAGGCCCCGGGAACCGAACCCGGGGCCTCCCATATGGAAAACGGGAGCCCTACTGATTGAGCCACAGCCGCTTCCCTAGATAGTTTTTTATACTCCTTTCATTGTCTCATGCTTCTTTTGACTGGAGGGTAAATTTTAGGAGGAAGGTCACTCCAGAGAGGACTTTCCCAATTAGGTCTACCCAAGCCAAAACAGGCCCGTGACACATGAAAGGGACACAGACTGGCCCCAAAGTGTCCTGTGAAGGGGTTCCAGAAGGGTGCTAAAAACTTCTCTGACAGATCCCCAAAGCTGCACTTTCCTGTGCAGCTGCCCAGCAAATCCTTCTCCCACAGTCTTGAGGAAGCCCTGTGTCTTTAACTTTCTACAACCTCCACCCTTTTATGGAGAGAGTTGAAGCAATGGCTGCTGCAGCCTTTGTCTAAGGTAGGGTTGAAACAATGGCTGCCACTGCCCCTGTCTGGGGTGGGTTGAAACAATAGCTGCCCTCAGAGCTGAGACCCAGTGATCATAATTCACTAATCAAGAGTCATGGTCATTGATTGGCCATGCACACCACTGCTCTTGGGGAAAAGAATTTTTATGTCCCTTTCTGACAACAGAAGCTAGCCAGAGACTGGATCCCATGGTGGTTTGCCATGAAAGTGGAGGATGGGCACTGGTAGCTGCTGCACAGAGAAGGAGAGAGCAATTTACAGTTTGCTACCATAATTTATCAACCTCTTCCTCTATCTCTTCCCTGGATGCTGTGTAGTATTCTTTTGGCCTCTAGAGTTTCAAAATAGTTGTTTCAGACAGTTCCTGCTTGATTAATATTTGTTTTGGTGGAAGGACTGAGTCCTGGAGCTCCCTACTCTGCTGTCTTCCATGGAAGTCCTCCTTCTGAGTGAATTTGATAATTAGCTTTTCCATTTCTACAAAGAAAGCTGTTGGAATTTTGATTGGGATGGTATTAAATCTTTAAATTGTTCTGGGTAGTATTGACATCTTAACAATATTAAGTCTTCTAATCCATTTATAGCCATGTTTCTGACAAAGCAAGAAGTTCAAGGGAAATTTTGGAGAAGTTGAAGATGTGTAGGATTTTTCAAAGAGCGGGATTGAAGGGTTTGGGAGGGTATGGGGGGATAGTAGATTGAGTCAGGTTAGGAGATGTATTGAACCATGTGGAAATGCATGTGATAATGGATTATCTAGGTGGTTTGAAATTTTTGTGATGACTGAAAGCATTTAGGGCATGGTGAGTTCTGATGATCTCTTGGCTGAGTGCAGATGGTCAGTTTTCAATGTAGACTCTTCTTGGGTCTGGTCTCTTATATGCTGTGTGGTAGTTGTTGTAGGGATTGTCAGGGGGAAGTGGAATGGTGATTTCACCACAAAAGAATGTGGAACTCTGTGGGCTTTCTTCCCATCTTCTCTAGAGAAGTGTCAAGTCTAGAGGGGGCCTGGTTTTTCCAGAAGGGATTATATCTCTCAGGGTTATTTTAAAAATGGCTCAACTGTTAAAAGCAATTTGAATACTATAGATTTGTTCTAATCCTCTCACTTTACCAATAAGGACATCAAGTTTTAGAGAAAAGAAAGGACCTGTCCAAGGTCACTCATCCAGTCAGTTAGACCCAAGTCATTTGACTCCCCAGTTCAGTATTCTTTTGGTTATATCATGCTCCTCTTCTCTTATTATCTCCAAGGCAAACCCCAGCTCTTTCACTATATAGACCTCTGAGTGGCTCCCTTTTTCTTCGGATTTGAACATTCATTTCATCCAGTCATTCAACAAATATTTATTTGACACCTAGTATCTGCCAAGCAAAAATGCTAAGCATTGGGATATTGGTGGTGAACAAAATAGACAAGATTCCTGACTTGGTGAAGCTTATATTCTACAGAATGTACAGAAAGTTTATGCTCCATTCCTCAAGTTTCTCCAGTCAGGCCAAGGCCCATGTAACTATGCACTTGTTTATAACCCCAAATCCTTTAATGATGATGGGAAAACAAAACTGGAAATGGTTAAACTTAAAATCTTACCACTAGGGGAGCAGATGTGGCTCAAGCAGTTCAGCGCCTGCTTCCCACATAGGAGGTCCTAGGTTCAGTCTCCGATACCTCCTAAAAACAAATAAAAACAAACAAAAACAAACAACAAGTAAACAAATGGAAAAACCAACTCAGGGAGCCAATGTGGCTCAGAGGTTGAGCATTGGCTTCCCACATACAAGGTCGCGGGCTCATTCCTTGGCCCTAGTACCACACACAAAAAAATCTTACCTCTAGCATGTTGGAGTACAAAATGAATACTTTCAAGTAGAAGCCAGTAACAAAATTCATGAGGTCTAGAATATTTTCCTGAATCTATGGTTATTTTTAATGTAATTTAAAAGTTTAATAAAAATATCATAGTGTCACGTATAAAAAAAGAAATCATGTCCATAATCTAACTATTTAAAATTTATAAATATATACAATATGTAAAGAAGCAAAAGTTCTCTTTAATCTCACTATCCAGGTGTAAAAATTCTAAACATTCTGATGTGTGTCGTCACCAACTTTTTCCCATGCTTATACAGATTTAGTTCTTTTAAATAATAAAAGGATTATTCAATTGCAAAAATTAAAATGATGCAGAAAGGCCTATAAGTGTAAAGTGTAAAAGTTCCTCTCATCCTCACCCCCAGTCCCGATCCTCAGGGGTAGTCATTAACATTTTGGTGTGTACTGGGTGTGAATATTTTCAGAACTTTTTCTATGCATTTACAAATACACAAGCATATACACACAAGTTAATTTCTATGCATTTAAAAATACACATGCACACACATGCAATGCAAATTCAAGGGGCTCTTTATATTTTTTTTTGTTTTAAGACAGCAGTAGTTGAAGGTTTAAAGTTCAGATAATGGCACATTCTTGTATTTTTCATTTTTTACAAGTAGAACAATGCAACCATATGTCAATCCCTCTCTGGATTTAGTACCTGATGCTTGGAATGTGAGCAGATGCCGAAGGCATCTGTGAGCAAGGGGGTAGGAAAACGAAGAGCACGTCAACATTGGTTGCAATGTGATGAGCCATGGGGACCACATCATCTGGAGCAGTATCCCAAAATTCCTAGAACTTTGGAAATGGAAATAATACTTAGAGATTTATAGCCTCTTAATTTCAAGAGTTAAATTAGTGTGTGCAAATGCAATAGAGAAAGCAAAAAAAAAAAAAAAAAAAAAAAAATCTAGAATGAAAAATACCCTGATATGGTCTAACTGAGACTGGTTTCTAGCATGCCTAAAAATTGTAAAGCTCCAAGATATTCACTAAAAAATTTTAATATAAAAACTAAGCCACAGTAATGCATGTTTGATTAATGCCAAGTCTCTAAACTCTTTAATGTCAACTAGCTACTTGTCATTACCAAATACCACATGTGTTCTTCTTTCAGCTTAGGCATACCACTGTAGCTGCAGAAAATACAGTGATGATCTCTATCATACCAACAATCAGATATTTGTCATAATAGCTTTTTTTTTTCATTTTAAAAATTTTATTGAAGTGTACCATTCATACATGAACATACATAAACAATAAGTGTATAGTAAAATTTGTGAACTTACAAAACAAACATACATAACATACAGGGCTCCCATACATCACCCAACCACCAACACCTTGCATTGTTGTAGAACTATGGAAGAGCATCATCAAAATAATACTATTAACTATAGCTCATCTCTTACATTTGGTATATTTTCCCCCTAACTCTCTGATTATTAACATAATAGCTTTTTAATAAGATCCCATAAGAAACCTCAATAAAGTCATTAACCAGACATGAAATAATTAATCTTTTTTAATTTAAAAGGCCTAACAGGGAATGGTCTCTGTGACAGGTATACAATCCCATTCCATCCAGAAAATTACTCACCTAACAGATGCTCCTTCTGAATGAAAAAGAAATTGCATTTTTTTTTAAAAAAAAGGTTCACCTTTTATCATGAATATTGCACAGATACCACCTATTAAGGCAATGGCTTTCCATGTAGCAGTTCACGACCTTGATTCTCTGATCGCTAATATTCCTTGTTCACATACAGATGATAAATATTCACTTGTTTCCATTCTCCATCAGGGAATTGCAAGCATACTTGAGTTCTAGTGCTTACAGTCCTTGGAAGTCTTATAATGCATCATAGCATTAAGCTTTCTTAGAGAAGTAAAGTAGGATTGTGGACCAAATCTTTGAATTGAAAGTAGAGATTGTTCTGAGAAAAATAATTCTATTTTCACTGCCACAGAGAAGAATCAAGAAGCTATTTTTAGATCACAGTACAAAGAGAAACCTTTGACCCATCATGTGGATGGGACCCTTGGTTTCATTTAATACAACTTGAAGAAATTTTCTGAAGTTCCTAACCCCACTCTCCCTACATTGATCCTCACACATATACACATAATTTCTTCAAGTCAAGTCAAACATGAATGTTGTATGAATTCAAAAGACATCTCTTAGTGTTAAAAGTCAGGCCCTGGTCCTCCAACATGGCCTTTGTGAAGGAGGAGATACTTTACACAGAGACCTAGTTTTCAGTGTGAACAGTTGGGTGGGTGAGAGCAATGGGAGAAGTGATGGAGTCCAGACTACCTTTGGGCTGAAGCTGGTGAAGTTTGGGAGGAGATTAGTGAAGGTGGAAGTTGTTGATCTTGGGTATGTCAATCTTGCTGACTGCTATCTGGGAGGATGGCACAAAGGTGGCAAAGCTGGAAGAGGGATGGGGTAAAGGCTTCTGAAATAGTGGCTGATATATTGTCGGGCAGAGAATGTTGGTATTTCCTTTTAGTTTTTTCTCTTTCTTCTCTGTTTCTCTCCTATCTCTGGCTTGATTTCACACTCTACGTCTTCTTCCTAGGGTAGAAGTGCCAGGGATGAGCTTCAGAGAGTCTACAAACTCGTTGAAATTTTGGCAAAACACCAGATCTTTAGTTTATGTAAGCTTCTTGAGGTGTCCTATGATGGATAATTTTATGTGTCAACTTGGCTAGGTTATTGTGTTCATTTGTTTGGTCAAACACTAGCTTAGATGTTGCGGTGGAGGTATTTTGAAGAAAGGATTAGCATCTACTATTAGTTAACTTTAAGTAAGGGTGATTACTCTCAATAATGTGGGTGGGCCTCATCCAATCAGTGGAACATTAAAAGCAAATACCCAAGGGTTGCAGAGAGAAGGAGAAATTTTGCCTCAAGTCTACACCTTCTACTTTTCTCTGGGTTTCCAGCCCACCAGATTCTGCTATGGATTTTGGAATCAAGACTTTATCATCAACTCTATTGGAATTTTCAGGCTGCGAACGTACCTTATGGATCCTGGACTTGCCAGATCCCACAGTTCAGCGAACCAATTCCTTAAAAACAAATCTCTTTATGTATGTGTATATATAACCAACATATATCCAGTTGCTTCTCTGAAGAACCCTGTCCAGATCCAGAGCCCCCAAAAGACTAAGAGCTGCTTCTTCTCCTCTCTGGTCTAACTCTTTTAGTTCAAGGTCTCTCATTCAGTACCTTTAGAACTCTCTTTTCACTCTTTGAAAGTCTCCCCTTTCTCTGAGTCTTTTCTTTCCTTTAGTTCTTCTCTACCCTATTTATTTTTAAAACATATTTTTTTATTTTTTCTAAAAGATACTTGGATTACATAAAATATTACATAAAAAATGTAAGGGATTTCCATATGCCCCACTCCCCACACCTCCCACTTTTCTCCACATTAACAACATCTTTCGCTAGTTTGGTACATTCATTGCAATTGATGAACACATTTTGGAACATTGCCAATAAGCATGGATTATACTTTACATTGTAGTTACACTCTCTCCCACTCAATTCTGTAGGTTATGGCAGGATATATAATGGCCTGTATCTGTCATTGCAATGTCATTCAGGTCAATACTAAGTCCTGAGAATGCCCTCTTATTACACTTCTTTTTCCCTCTCCCTGCCTTCAGCACCTCCAGTGGCCACTCTACCTTATTTATACATAAAGGTTGAAGTAAAGTGTTCTTTTTTTTTTTTTTTTTTTTATGGGTAAAAATCAAAATTCTCACAATACATACAAACATTTGTAAAATGATATATAAATATATATGCATATATGTGTATTTGCTTACAAAAATGTTATTTTTTATATATATATATACATATATTTTAAGAGGTGCTTAGATTACCTAAAATATTCTACGGAACCCACTCGGATTCCCATGTTGCCCACCTCCCACACCTCCCTGCACACGGTTCACCAGTCCCTTCTATTCAAACCTACATGTGATGCTGGAGTTTCTTAGGTATACTTCCAGAGACTGGAGCCTCCCACCTACCTATGTGCCAGGTGTGCATGAAATCTAGGTGGAGCTGCAACTCCTACCCTACAGCTCAATGGACTCATCCAAGTCACCTGGTGAGGAGACAACGATGGGCAATGGCCATCCCAGGTAAAGTGTTCTTTGTTAACTTTGACTTGTTGAAAAAAAGTTTTACCTTTATTTTTTTGCAATATCACCCCAATTCATGTTTAACATGAGGTTTTACTATCTTATACAGTCCCATGTTACAGTTTTAAGCTTTCCTTCTAGTAATATACATGACCTTAGGCTTTCCCTTTCAACCACTGCTATATCCATACAATAGCACTGATATGCTCTGTTACAAACACCATGACATGCTTTAAACATTTCTATTCCTTTCCAAAGATTTAAAAACAAGCTTTTTTACCAGTTCTGCATAGGTTAACCCTCAAATTTCCATTCATTAACTTCTTTCTATTTTCTGGTGACCTATATTCTAATTATTAACTCCATGAGTTTACACATTATATTTAGTTCATAATAGCACAATCATACAGTATTTGTCCTTTTGTGTCTGGCTTGTTTCACTCAACATAATGTACTCAAGTTTTATCCATGTTGTCATATGCTTCACGACTTGATTTTTTCTTACTGCTGCATAATATTCCATTTGTGTATACATCACAATTTGTTTATCCATTCATCAGTTGATGGGCACCTGAACTATTTCCATCTTTTGGCAATTGTGAATAACAGTGCTATAAACATTGGTGTGCAGATATCTGTTCGTGTCTCTGCTCTCAGTTCTTCTGGGTATCTACCTAGTAATTATTTTGCCGGGTCACATGGCAAGCCTATATACAACTTCCTTAGGAGTTGCCAAAGAGTCTTCCACAGTGGCTGTATCATTGTACATTCCCACAAACAGTGAATAAGTGTTCCTATCTCTCCACATCCTCTGCAACATTTACAGTTTTCTGACTTTTTAATAACGGCCAGTCTAATAGGTGTGAAATGATATCTCATTGTAGTTTTGATTTGCATTTCCTTAATTGCTAGTGATGTTGAACATTTTTTCATGTGCTTCTTTGCCATTTGTATTTCTTCTTTGGACAATCATCTTTTCAAGTCTTTTGCCCATTTTTTAATCCAGTAATTTGTCTTTTTATTGTTGAGTTGTATGACCTCTTTGTATATCATGGATATTAAACACTTATAGGATATGTGATTGCCAAATATTTTCTCCTATTGAGTTGGCTGCCTTTTTACCCTTTTAACAAAGTCCTTTGAGGTGCAAAAGGGTTTAATTTTGAGGAGGTCCCATTTATCTTTCTTTTCTTTTGTTGCTCATGCTTTGAGTGTAAGGTTTAAGAAAACTACTGCCTACCACAAGGTGTTGAAGATGTTTTCCTACATTTTCTTTTAGGAGTTTTATGGTTGTTGCTTTTATATTTAGGTCCTTGATCCATTTTGAGTTAATTTTTTATAAGGTGTGAGATAAAGGTCTTTTATCTTTCTTTTGATTATGGATATCCAGTTTTCCCAGGACCATTTGTTAAATAGACTGCTCTGGGCCAGCTGGGAGGACTTGACCACCTTGTCAAAAATTACTAGACTATAGATGTGAGGGTCTATTTCTGCATTATTGATTCCAGTTCCATTGGTCAATGTGTCTGTCTTTATGTCAATACCATGCTGTTTTTACCAATGTAGCTAAGTAATATGCTTTAAAGTCTGGAAGTGAGAGTCCTCCAACTTTGTTCTATTTTAAGATCTTTTTGGCTATTCGGGACCCCTTACCTTTCCAAATAAATTTGATAATTGGTTTTTCCATTTCTGCAAAAAAGGCTTTTGAGATTTCTATTGGGATTGCATTGAATCAGTAAGTCAGTTTGGGTAGAATTGACATCTTAACGATATTTAATCTTCCAATCCACAAACACGGAATATCCTTTCATTTATTTAAGTCTTTTTCAGTTTCTTTTTTTTGTGTGTGTAATTTTTCTTTTTATTCTCTTTTATTTAAAAATATTTTTTTTTATTTTTTAAAAGATCCTTAGATTACATATATGTTACACAAAAAATATAGGGATTCCCATATGCCCCACTCCCCACACCTCTCACACCCTCCCACATAAATATCCTTCATCAGTGTGGCACATTCATTGCAATTGATAAATGCATCCTGAGGTTTTGCCATTAAGCATGGACCATAGTTCACATTGTAGTCTACACTCTCTGCCACACAGTTCTGCATGTTATGTGATGATATAAAATGACCTATATCTGTCATTGCAATGTCACTCAGGATGATTCCCAAGTCCCGAAAAAGCCCCTGTATTACAACTGTTTTTCCCTCTCCCTGCCCAAAGAGCCTCCAGTGGCCACTGGCTCCACATCAATATTGTAATTTCTTCCATTGCTTGAATCACAATATGTCTATAGTAGAATACCAGTGAGTCCACTCTAGTCCATAGCTCTTCCCCCCATCCTGAGGATCTGGGTTGGTAATGTCCACTCCACCTCCGATTGAGAGGAGGCTTATATCCCAAGGAGAAGATGGATGGGACTATCCTGCCTGCAGCTGCAGACTCTCTCCATTCCCTGGGATGACCATTGTCCATCAGCATCTCCCTGCCAGTTGTCCTGGGTGAGTCCAATGAACTGTAGAGTAGGTGTTGGAACTCTGCTGAGGTTCTGGGCCCAGCTGGCACATGGACAGCTCAAAGACTCGAGTCTCTGGTTGTACACCTACCAATTCCAGCACCAAATATAGGTTTAAATAGAAGGGACAGATGAGTCATGTGCAGGGAAGCCATAATTGAGTCCAATTCTGTCACTCTCAGGAGCACAAACTCTAAAGTAGGGCCCACTGGCAAGGCACCAAACTCTGGAGCTATCTGACCTGACCATAGGATCTGGGTTTCTCCAGAGCCCTCAGGAGCCCCACTATTTGGTGTAGTATCACTTTGGAAGTTCCTGTTGAGATGTGTTGAGATGTGCATAAGCGGTACCTCTGGGATGACTTCCTGACTCACTTTGAAGTGTCTTAGCCATATAAACTCATTTGTCTTTACCTTTTCCCTCTTTTGAATAAGGTCTTTTTCCAGTTGCATTGCTAGTCAGGGCTTGGTAGCAATCCCTCAATGCCAGGGAAGCTCATCCCTGGGAGTCATGTCCCACGCTGGGGGGAAGGTAATGCATTCATATGCTGAGTTTGGCTTAGAAAGAGGCCACATTTGTGCAACAAGGAGGCTTTCAGGTGGCAACCCTTAGGGACCCCATAACGGTAAGCTAAATTTCAATTACAAGAGCAAAGACTCGTAGGGCTAGTCATCAATAACAAGAACCCATTAGTGGACCATCCTCCTTTGCCAGACACTGCCTCTGCACTTGGGGGACTGTTGCTGCTCCCCTGGAGAATGTGGCAGAGCTCTCCATGCTGGGAATTCAGTATTTTCTCATTTATTGAATGATTCTCCACCCACTGTGACCATGCCCCAACCCTTGATCATTTGAACAATTTTATATATCTTTTATGTATATTCAGGTGAATTTCATCCTATGGAACCCCCATCCTTGACAACCCCCACCAATGATCCTCTCTTGCCCCCATTGTAACCCTTCTGTGAGCCAAACCTTCCTTAAAGATGAAGCCCATATAATAGCCAAATACAATTAATAGGAAAATGAAATAATAATGATAAGTTTAAATGTAAGAGATCAAATACATGGAAACTTAAAAAAACTCTAAAAATAAAATAAAATTAAAGGATTGTGATATTCAAAAAATGGGAAAAAACAAAAAAATTAAAAAAATTTTTTTCTGACATTTTTCCTTTTATCACTGCATTATCAGGTGTCCAGTCTGTACCGTGGCACCTTCCCCCTCTCACTCCCCAGTGTCTCCCAAATTTTCATTTAATTTCCAAAGAAGTTTTAGGTCATAGCAAAGTCACACACAGAATACTAGAGACTCTCATATACCCAACCTCCTCCCCCTTTCCTCACCCCATATTAAGACCTTTTTGTATGTGGATGGTAGCATTGTTATAATTGTTATACAGATAGTGAAACATAGCTACTGAACACTGTCAATGGTTTACAGTATAGTGTACAATTTAGATGGTAAATTTAATAATTTTTGATGATATTTACCATTTCCTGTGTCCCTCACTGTAAGGTAATGAAGAACATTTCCCATGACCACTAAATACCCAGTTTGATCTATTCTATTCCTCCCTCCCCATCCCCCTGGGGCACATGACACCCCCTGTCTTGACTCATTGGATGACAAGATTCATAGTTACATGCAACAAGAGGTCTTGATGCGCTGATTGTCCTCCCTTATTAGGATCCACCCTTGCTCATAAGAGACGCCCACCTGTCTGTTTCTGGGTGAATCGGTCCTCCCAAAGATGGGGGTCCATCTCCTTCCCACTCACCGTGTGGGTCTCTACTCCCCGACACAACACATTATGACAGGATGAACACTCACACACTCCCCAGAAGCCTACTCCAGATGCGCCCCATCTTGAATGCCCCCCAACCAACATCCTAAACCAGTGACACTACCTTGACATATTGCCATAAGAGCATTCCCGCTCCTGCACTTTCAACCTCATACCCACAAATCCCGTGTTCACCTGGTCCCTCTCCCTTCTCTCCCCCCATATCCTGGGTATTCTAACATGCCCTTCCTAATCTACCCACCTGTCAACCCTGCACCACCAAACCCAGTAATATCACTACCCACCTTTCCTATCCTTCAATATGCAACTATACTCTATCACTTTACCATAGATTATGTCTGTATGGGTGATGGCTCACAACCTTCTCTTCTCTTTCTCTCTCTTGTTAACCTATCTTTCAGACAATGGTTCTCTGAGACTGCTCACTTTCCTCAATTCAAATCAGTGAGGTCATGTACTGTTCATCCTTCAATGCCTGGCTTGTTTCACTCAACATAAGGTCTTCAAGATTCATCCACGTTATTCCGTGTGTTAGCACTTAATTCCTTTTTAGAGCTGAGTAATATTCCATTGTATGTATGAACAATATTTTGTTTATCCATTCATCTGTTGATGAGAACCAGGGTTGATTCCAACTTTTGGCAATAGTGAACAATGCCTCTATGAACATTGGAGTGCATATATCTGTTTGTGTCTTTGCTTTCACTTCTTCTGGGTATATACCCAGTAGTGGAATTGCTGGATCATACAGAAGATCTATTGTTAGTTTTCTGAGGAACTGCCAAAGTGTCCTCCACAGTGGCTGGGCCATTCCACAATCCTACCAGTAGTGGATGAAGGTTCCCATTCCTCCACATCCTCTCCAACACTTATAGTCTGCTGTTTTTTTAATAACCACCATTCTAATGGGTGTAAGATGGTATCTCGTTGTAGTTTTGATTTGCATTTCCCTAATAGCTAGCGATGTCGAGTATTTTTCATGTGCTTTTTAGCCATTTGTATTTCTTCCTTGGAGAAATGTCTTTTCAGGTCACTTGCCCATTTTTTAAATGGGTTGTTTGTCCTTTTATTTTCGAGGTGTAGGATTTCTTTATATATGCAAGATATTAGGTTCCTATCACATATATGGTTGCCAAATATTTTCTCCCATTGGATAGGCTGCCTTTTTATTTTCTTGATAATGTCCTTTGAGGTGCAGAAGTTTTTAATTTTGAAGAGATCCCATTTATCTAATTTTTCTTTTGCTGCTCGTGCTTTGGGTGTGAAGTTCATGAAACCATTTCTTATTACAAGGTGCTGTAGATGCTTCCCTACATTATCTTCCAAGGTCTTTATGGTTTTGGCTCTTATATTTAGATCTTTGATCCATTTTGAGTTGATTTTTGTATAAGTTGAGAGATGGTGTTCCTCTCTCATCCTTTTGGATATGGATATCCAGTTCTACAAGCATCACTTGTTAAAGAGGCCATTCTCTTCCAACTGAGTGGGCTTGGTAGTCTTGTCGAATATCAGATGACTGTATATGTGAGGATCTATATCAGAACTCTCAATTCGGTTCCATTGGTCAGTATGTCTATCCTTGTGCCAATACCATGCAGTTTTGAGCACTGTAGAATTGTAATATGTTTTAAAGTCAGGTAGTGTGATACCTCCAACTTCATTTTTATTTTTCAATATGTCTTTGGCGATTCGGGGCCTCTTACCTTTCCAAATATATTTCGTAGTTAGTTTTTCCAGTTTCTTAAAAAAATACAGTGTTGATTTTTATTGGGATTGCATTAAATCTGTAGATTAGTTTGGGTAGGATAGACATCTTGATGATGTTTAGTCTTCCTATCCATGAACAGGGAATATTCTTCCATTTATTTAAGTCTTCTTTGATTTCCTTTAACAGTGTTGTGTAGTTTTCTGTATATAAGTACTTTGCATCTTTAGTTAAATTTATTCCTAGGTATTTGATTCTTTTAGTTAATATTGTAAATGGTAATTTTTTCTTGATTTCCTCTTAAGATTGCTCATTATTGGTGTACCGAAATGCTACTGATTTTTGAGCATTGATCTTATAGCCTGCAACATTACTGAACTCCTTTATAAGTTCTAGAAACTTTGTTGTAGATTTCTCAGGGCTTTCTATGTATAGGATCATGTCATCTGCAAATAATGAAATTTTTACTTCTTCTTTTGAAATTTGGATGCCTTTTATTTCTTTTTCTTGCCTCAGTGCTCAAGCAGGTACTTCTAAGACAATGTTAAATAGGAGTGGTGATTGTGGGCATCCTTGTCTTGATCTGATCTCAGAGGGAAGGCTTTTATGATTTCACCATTGAAGATGATGTTAGCTTTGGATTTTTCATATATACCCTTTATCATATTCAGAAAGTTTCCTTCTATTCTTATATTTTGCAGTGTTTTTATCAGGAAAGGATGCTGTATTTTGTCGAATGCTTTTTCTGCATCTATAGAGATGATCATGTGATTTTTTTCTTTCAATATGTTTATGTGATGTATTACATTGATTGATTTTCTTATATTGAACCATCCTTGCATATCCGGGATGAAACCCACTTGGTCATGGTGTATAATTCTTTTGATATGTTGTTGAATGCGATTAGCAAATATTTTGTTGAGGATTTTAGCATCTATGTTCATTAGAGAAAGTGGTCTGTAATTTTCCTTTCTTGCAATATCTTTGTTTGGCTTTGGTATTAGGGTAATATTGGCATCATAGAATGAGTTAGGCAATATTCCTTCTATTTCTATGTTTTGGAAGATCTTAAGCAGGATTGGTGTTAGCTCTTTCTGGAATGTTTGGTAGAATTCAGCTGTGAAGCCATCTGGTCCTGGGCTCTTCTTAGTTGGGAGGTTCTTGATGACTGAGTCTATCTCTTTACTTGTAACTGGAATGTTGAGTTCATCAATTTCTTCTTTTGCCAATGTAGACTGTTTGTCAATGAGGAAATTTGTCCATTTCCTCTAAATTATCATTCTT
>JAKSZT010054140.1:111629-260351 GCA_026826555.1 Tolypeutes matacus
TTATTGTGTTTCCCTTGTATGGGATGGTTCTCTTTTTTCTTGCTGCCTTGCGTATTTTCTCTTTGTCTTGAGTATTGGACATTTTGACAAGTATATGTCTTGGAGTTGGCCTTTTGGGATTTATACTATTTGGGGTGCGCTGTGCTTCTTGTATCTGCACATCCATCTCTCTCAATAGGGCTGGGAAGTTTTCAGCCATTATTTCCTTCAACACTCCTTCTGTTCTCTTTCCCTTCTTTTCTCCTTCTGGGATGCCCATGATGCGTATGTTTGTGCGTTTTGTGTTATTGGTTAATTCTCTGAGTCCATGCTAGATTTTTTTCTGTCTTTTTGTCTATCTGTTCTACTATCTCTTTGATTTCAGCTGTATTGTCTTCCATATCACTAATTCTTTCCTCTGCCTGTTCAAATCTGCTGTTATGTGAATCCAGCGTCTTTTTGATTTCTTGGCTTGTGCCATTGTTCACCATCATATCCATTATCTTTTTAGGCATGTTTGCAATTTCTTTAGTATGTTCTCCCAGTGTCTTCTTTATATCCTTAATCTCTTCCTTCACTTCTTTAAGTTGGTCCATGATATTTGTTTGGATAGCTTTGATTAGTTATTCGATGTTCTGCATCACTTCCTGGTTTTTAATTTGTTCATTGGACTGGTCCATGTTTTCCTATTTCTCAGATTCATTTGTATTTTTTTGTTGCCCTCTGGTCATCACATTATTTTGATGGGTTTGTTCAGTTGATTACCTTTTCTCTATGCTCTAGAGTTTTATTTAGCTGGTGGTTCTGTGTGTGTGTTAAGTTTTCTATTTGGCACTTTTTCTTCCTATTTTATTTCCTTGCTTCTTTCTATGTTCCCTTGAAGGCAAAAGATTAGGGCCAGAGGAATCAAAAGGTGTAAGGAAGGCAGAAGGATAATAGTAATGTTGATAAAGGTTAGAAGAGGTTCCAAATGAGACTTAATGAGATGAATATTTAACTCGTGTAGGCAGTGTAGAGTAATAGGAAAAAAAGTGGAATTCCTACAATGGACTGGGAAAACAAATAGAGGAATATATATATATATATATAGTGATTTAGAAGGCTAGAATTATGAGGAGGGAAAGAAATAGTAAAGAAAGGGCTGAAAGGAAAGAGTTAATACTAATAAAAAAAAGAAGAAAACAAAATAGATGGAATAGAAATTGACACCCTTAAGTTGTGGGCATATGAAAAGATGTTGTATCTAAGAGCCACAACAGAAAGCAGAAGGCAGAAAGATGAAGGAAGGATAAGCAATAGTTTGGAATACAAAATCACTATAGACAGAAAGTGGGAAATTACTGAAGAAGAAGCACAGCAAAGAAGCAACAAGCTAGCAGCACCTAATTTAAAAAAATGAAAGAAAAAAGAAAGAGGGGAGGAAAGAGGAAAGAAAAGCATGAGACAAGAAATAAACAGAGAAAAACCAAAGAACCACATAGGCAAGCATTCAAACAGAGCTAAGGAGGGTCAATGATTCCCCTAGGGTCCACGTGGATCCTCTCTGCCTGCTTGTGTTTATCAATCAATTTTCCCGCAGGGTTCTATATGCAGGTCCTGCAACAGCTTTTAGCTATTAAACTAAATTAAAAAGAATTTATTTTTCATTTATTGAAGTGACCTTCTCACTTTTTTTTTTTTTGGTGAAATACAGGACCCAAAATAATTCCTCCTCTAGACCAACCCCCTTACGGAGGGGACCCTGTGGAAATTAATCAAGCATGTCCCACTTCCTGGACTCTCCAGGGTAGCTGTAACTCTGATGTTAGTCTGTGCAGAATGCTAAAGGCGGCTGACTCTGTCCGTTCTGGAACCGAGCACCAGCGTCACCGGGTTGCTATGTAAATCAGGTTGACTCAGCAGATTCGCCTCTCCTCTCAACCTGATGCTCCTTCAAGTCAGCTTATCTGCTCCCCAAAGCTATGGGGCAGTCCAGGCAGCCAGATGAATGGCAAAAAAAAAAAAAATTCCTTTCCCTGTCCTCCAATAGAACCCTCCCTCTTTTGGAGAGTGCCCCCTCTTCCTGGCTCCATGGTGGCCCGGGGCTTATCCCTGGGCAGCTAGGCAAATCAACTCCCTCCCCGAACAGAGTCACCCCTCCCCTCCACCGGGTGCCAATTCGCTCTGGCTGTTCTGTTCACCCAAGGTCCAAGAGTCACCAGGCAGCCAAATCCCCAGAAAATAAAACTCTCTCGCCCCTTTACCAGAGTCCGCCCCCCTCAGAGAGTGCCCCCTCCCACTAGGCCCTGACTCCCAGTTGCCTAGCCCTGCTCGCGGCTCCAACCGGCCCTTTTATATATATATTTTCCCTAACTGCGGGGCTCAGCCGTCCGTGCCAACCACCACCGGCAGGCTTAAAAGTCACAAATCTCTACTGTTCCGTCCACGCCGTTGATCCACGCAGATAGATGTCCCAAGCTTCTCATTCCTCGTGTGCACAGCACAGACCCCTGGGCAGGACCCCGTACACAATCCACCTTGCTCTGGGAGATTGCAGTGAGTTTGTTCTTCTTTTTGTAGTTCTTCTGGTTTGACGTTAGGTTTCTGATTTGAAATATCTCTTCTTTTTCAAAGTAAGCATTTAGAGCTATAAATTTTCTTCTCAGCACTGCTTTTGTTGCATCCCATAAGTTTTATGATCATTTTCATTCATCTCAAGAAATTTCCTAATTTCCCTTGTGATTTCCTCTTTAATCCATTGGTTTTTAAAGAGTGAATTGTTTAATTTCCACATACTTGTGAATTTTCCACTTCTTCCTCTATTATTGATTTTCTACTTCATTCCATTGTGGTCAGAGAAGATACATTGCATAGTTTCAATATTTTTGAATTTATCGAGACTAGTTTTGTGACCCAACATATGGTCTATCTTGGAGAATGATCTATGTGCTCTCAAGAAGAATGTGTATTCTCTTTTTGTTGGGTGAGGTATTCTATATACGTGTATTAGGTCTAGTTTGTTTAGAGTATTATTCAAGTCTTGCATTTCCTTATTGATCATCTGTCTAGATATTCTATCCATTTTTGAAAGTAGTGTATTAAAGTCTCCTAGTGTTAATGTCAGAACCACCTATTTCTCCTTTCAAATATGTCATTATTTGCTTTGTATATTTTGGGGCTTTGCTGTTAGGTTCATATATATTTATAATTGTTTGTCTTCCTGTTGAATTGACCCCTTTATAAGTACATAATGAACATTTTTGTTCCTCATAACAGTGTTTGACTTAACAGCTATTTAATTTGATATTAGTATAGCCACCCCAGTTCTCTTTTGGTTACTACTTGCATGGTATATAGTTTTCCATCCTTTCACTTTCAACCTACTTATGTCCTTGAATTTAAGATGAGTTTCTTGTAAACAACACATTTTTGGTCATGCTTTTCTATTCATTCTGCCAATCTCTGCCTTTTGACTGGAGAGTTTAATTCATTTACATTTAACATCACTACTGATAATGCAGGATTTTCTTCTGCTATTTTGGTATTTAGCCTTTGTAAATCTTATACCATTTTTTTTGCCCTTTAATTCTTCCGTTAATATTTGTGTTCATATATATTTGATTTTTTTGGTATTGTACCATATTGAGTCACTTCTCATTTCTTTCTGGATATATTTTCCCAATATTTTCCTTGTGGTTGTCATTGGGTTAAAATTTGACATTCTGTATTTATGACAATGATATTTGATTTGATACCGACTTTACCTCAGTAGCATACACACACAATATTCTTATAGCCTTCCATCCCCCCCCCCCTTTTTGTACTTGGTACAAATTATATATTTGTACATTTTATTTCCTAAACCATAGATTTATCTCTACTTTCTATGCATTTGAATTTTAGCACCTGTAGAAAGTAAGAAGTGGATTTATTTTCCAAAAAATACAATACAACAGTACTGCCATTCATAATTACCCATGTTTACCTTTACTTGAGGTCTTTATTTCTTTATGCTGCTTTGAAACACTATATAGTGCCCTTTCCTTTCCGTCTGAAGAATTCCCTTTAACATTGCTTAGGGCAGGTCTAATAGTATTGTATTCCCTCAGCTTTAGTTTATCTGGGAATGTTTTAATCTCGCCCTCATTTTTGAAAGAAAATCTTACTGGACATAAAATTCTTGGTTGGCAGTTTTTTTCCTTCAGCACATTAAGTATTTCTACCCACTGCCTTCTTGCCTCCATGGTTTCTGATGAGAAATTGACACTCAATCTTACTGGGATTCCCTTGCATGTAATATGTTGCTTTTCTCTTGCAGTTTTCAGAACTCTCTCCTTACCTTTTGGGAAAATATTGATTATGTAATCAGTATATGATGAAGTGTATTTTCCTTCATGTTTATCCTGTTTGGTGTTCTCTGAGCTTCCTGGATGTGCATATTCTTGATTTACTAAGTTTGGGAGATTTTCTATGATTATTTCTTTGAATATTCCTTCTGCCCCCTTCTGTCTTTCTTCTCTTTCTGGGACTCCCATAATGCATATATTGGTATACTTGATGGTGTGCCACAGGTCTTCTATGCCATTTTCACTTTTTATAATTCTTTTCCCTTTTGCTCTTCAGCCTGACTCATTTCAATTGTCCTGTCTTCAAGTTTACTGATTCTTTCTTCCACCAGCTCCAATCTGTTGAGACTTTCCTGGAAATATTTCATTTCAGTCATTGTGGTCTTCAACTCCTGTAGTTCTGTTTCATTCCTTTTGAAAATTCTATCTCTTTATTATTGAAATTCTCATATTGTTCATTCATTGTTTTCCTGATATCCTCTATTTCTGGCTCTGTATTTTCCTTCATCTTCTTGAACATTTTTAAGGTCATTTTTAAAAAAAGTTCTTTGTTTAATATGTTCACAGAGTGGTCTTCTGCATTGTATTTTCTGGATTTTTATCCTCTTCCTTTGTATGGGCCATCATTTCCTATTTCTTTGTCTTATACTGTTACATTTTAATATTCTAAAATACTAACTCTGAGATTTATTCCCTGAGATCTATGTTTCTTGATTTTCTAACCAGCTGGTGATAGGACAGAGATTTTCGTGAATGTAAAGATTCAGGATTTTCCTGTAAAGAAAACCCAACCAAAGCAAATGCAAAATGCATGGCTCTCCCTGTCTTTTCTGGTTCTGTGTCTTTCCTGAGCTTGTGTCTGTTAGTTGCTTTGTAGTTCTGTTTACAAGAGTTTGAATGCCCCCTCTACTTCCTAGGATACAAACCTTCTCCCTCTCTTGGGTGCTCCACTGCAGGACTCAAAGTAGGTAAGCCTTTACCCCAGATCACCCACCTTACTTGTTTCTTTCTTTTTTTTTTTTTAATTAATTTATTTTTTATTGTGGGTAAAAATCAAAATTTTCACAATATATACCACTATTTGTAAAATGATATATAAATATATATGCATATATGTGCATTTGCTTACAAAAATGTTATTTATATATATATAAATATATTTTAAGAGGTGCTTAGATTACCAAAAATATTACACAGAACCCCCTGGGATTCCCATGTTGCCCATCTCCCACACCTCCCACCACATCCCACACAAACATCTCCATAGGATATAAGTCCTCTCTCACTTGGAGGTGGAGTGGACATCACCATCCCAGTCCCCTCAGGATTGGGGGAAGAACTATGGGCTAGAGTGGACTTGATGGTATTCTGTTGTACACATATGGGGATTCTAGCAATGGAAGAAATTATAACAATGAGGTGGAGCCAGTGGCCACTTGACACTTTTGGGGCAAGGAGGGGATGAGTAGTTGAAATACAGGGGCTTCTTTGGGATTTGGAGGTTGTCCTGAGTACCATTGTGGCAACGGATGTAGGCCATTTTAAATCAGCACACACCATTCAGAACTGAGTGGGAGAGAGTGTGGTCTACGATGTGAACTGTGGTCTTACTTGTTTCTTATATTACTTTTGTTTTCTCAAGCTGATTTTCCCTGGAGAGCAAATTCTGAGAAGTGGGGGGCACATCAGAGTGGAGTTTCCCAAGTCAGTCTTTTCCAGCTGGATAAAGGCCAGAGATACACAAAGTGAGTGCTATCTGGCTCCAAATTGTCTTTGGGAGAGGATGAGGGAGAGGCCAGGAATGGCACCAGGAGCTTCATTCATGACTCCCCAAAGCTGTACTTTCTTGATTTGGTGCCTGCTAAGCTAATGTAGCCCTTTAACTGTCATCCATAACTCTGAGAAGGTGAACCATCTTTTTTTTTTTAATTTATTTATTTTTTATTGTGGGTAAAAATAAAAATTTTCACAATACATACAACTATTTGTAAAATGATATATAAATATATATGCATATATGTGCATTTGCTTACAAAAATGTTATTTATATATATATAAACATATTTTAAGAGGTGCTTAGATTACCTAAAATATTACACGGAACCCACTGGGATTCCCATGTTCCCCACCTCCCACACCTCCCACCACATCCCACACAAACATCTCCCACAAGTGTGGCCCACCACCCTTATTAAGTCTCCTCCACTGCCTTTGTCTGGGGTGGGTTGGAAAAATGGCCAGCCTCAGAGCTGGGCCTTCAGTGATCTAAAGAAGCTAAACAAAAGCAGAGATCAGTGATCAGATCACCATCCCCTTTGCAGATTTTGGGGAACTAGGTTTTGGCAACAACAAACTACATGGGGGCAAGATTCCACTGTTGCCTGCCATGAACGTGGGGGATGGGTGATGTTACCTACCATGGGGAGAGAGTAACCCACTGGTATTTACCACAATTTTCCAGCCTCTTCCTCCCAATCTTACCTGGATGCTGCATTGTGTTCCACTGGACTCTGGAGTTTTGAAATAGTTAAGACTGTTACTGTCTGTTTAACCATTGTTCTGGTGGAGGGACTGATTCTTGGAAATTCCTAATCTGTCATCTCCCCACAATTTCCTCTCTATGGGATTTTTAAAAAAAAATTTTTTTTTTAAATATTTTATTTATTTATTCATTTATCCCCCCCCCCCTTGCTGCTTGTGCTCGCTGGGTCAGCTAACCACACTGTGCGGGTGGGCTTGCCTTCACCAGGAGGCCCTGGGGGGCCTCCCATATGGTAAACGGGAGCCCTACTGATTGAGCCACAGCCGCTTCCCAAAAATATTTTTTATTAGAGAAGTTGTGAGCTTACAAAACAATCATGCCTAGCATGCAGAATTCCCATACATCACCCCTCCACACCTTACATTGTTGTGGAACATTTGTTACAGATTATGAAAGGACATGATCAAACTATTACTACTAACTAAGGTCCATAGCATACACTTGGTATATTTTTTTCATATACCCTTTATTATCTTTATGGGCTTTTGAAAAAAATTTATTTGGTAACATACATACAACCTAAAATTTCCCATTTTATCTAGTTTCAAATATACAATTCAGTGGTGCTAATTACATTCACGTTGTGCTGCTACCATCACCACTATCCATTACCAAACCTTTTCCATCACCCCAAACAGAAACTCCATACCAATTAAGTATTAACCTCTTATTCTCTATGCTATTATATATATATATATATATATATATATATTTCTATCTCTATCTCTATCATCTGTCTATCTATCTATCTATCTATCTATCTATCTATCTATCTATCTAAGAAGTTGTGAGCTTACAAAACAATCATGCATAATGTGCAGAATTCCCATACATCACCTCTCCACCAACACATTAGATTGTTGTGGAACATTTGTTACAGATTATGACAGAACATCATCAGACTATCAATACTAACTATGATCTATAGTGTACTTTTGGTATATTTTTTCCATACACCCCTATTTTAACACAGTACCTTCTTTGACATTGATGCAAGAAAATTACAATAGTGCTGTTAACTATAGCCCATAAGTTACATTAATTGTGTTTTCTCCATGCATCAACATATTCTTACCACCTTGTAATAATGATGTACATTTGTTCTAGTTCATAGAACAACATTCTTGTAATTGTGCTATTAACTACAATCCTCATCTACCTCTGGGTTTACTATGTTATTCAGTCCCTAGATTATTCTCTAGCCTTCTTTCATTTGACATTTGCATCCCCAGACTAACCCTTTCAGCCACAATCTCATTTATAAAAGAGCTGTGTTAGTTCTACTCACTATAATGTGTTACCATCAATTCTATCTGTTTCCACACTTTTACAGTCAAGCTAATTTAAAATTCTACATATATTAAGCATCAATACCCCTTCGCAGCCCTCATCCTATCTCCTAGTAACCTATAATCTAGGTTTTAAGTACATGTATTTATTTTTCATATTCAGTTCATATTAGTGAGACCATACAATATTTGTGTCCCTACACTATTTTATTATTTTTAATTCCTTTATTTTTATTTGCTTTATTTTAAATTTTGTCTGACTCACCCACCTTGTATACTTCTGTACTCTACAAAGTATAAATATTATTAGAGCCAGAGAAAGAAATCTGTCAAAAGAGCAAGTGCTCAGCACACAAATCTTGTCTACTTAGATTATGTTGTACTTGTATTTAGGAGCTGAATCAAATATCCACGGTGTCAGTGTTACGATTGTTGTCCATGCCTTCTACTGAATTTCTTAGATGATTTTGCTGTTTTATTGCTTGTGCTTATTCTCAGACTTGGGGGATTTTTGAAAGAATATGTTTGGGTTGGCAGCCACATAGAGTATATTTGCTGGACAACAATGCTGCCCTAGGCATATTTATAGATTTTGAGGATTGTTGTCGGTACCCTATTCCTGTGGCACTCCCCATATATACCTTTGTTCTCTTGACTTGCTTTCAAGCCAATGCATCTGGGCTGTGTTAACATGAGGTCCTTTATATTATTGCTTTGGTGATACAGCTGTCAATGCAATCTCACAGGACAGAGATGGATCCAGGGTTGATGCTTTTTCTGCCAAACATCAAAGCCAAGAAATTCATACCAATAACTACCTTCTTTCTCAGCCTGGCACTGGTGCAGTTACTAAAAATTATCAATACACATGTAGTGCTAATCTACTTTGGGAAATACCCAGACCAGACTTCATGACAGCTGCTAGGAAATTTTCATAAACAGGAATCTTTGCATATAATCCTCTTTATGGTGTTTTCCCAGGGCTGTGTTTGTAGTGCTGCTGAAATGTAGATGGCTAACTGTGTGCTACAAAGACCACGTGAAGGTCAAGGAGAAGAAGCAGGGGTTATCTAGCAGTAACTAAAGCATCAATGATGGAAATTGGTCTGACTTTATAGAGGGCATTACAAATAGATACTGTATATCAGAGGCAGAATGAAAATAGCATGGGCTTTCCAAGTCAAACCTAGACTTGAGTCTGAATTCTGCATTACCTTGAAAATATAACCTATACTCACTGAACCTCGGTTTCAAAAAAAAAGGAAAAAATTCCAAATATTCAAAAGACAAAAAAGAGAATAATATAATGAGCATAAATGAACCCATCAACAAAATTTAAAAAATTAAATATTAAAAATACTGGTGTGACCTCATTTATATCTTTCCCCAATCACTTTTCCTCCCTGCCTACCACCCTGCCACTCTCCCTAGTATTGCCACACATGTACTCAAAGCAATTAATGCTGAAAACTCAAAAAGGCTCTGACATGTAGAAAGTAAAATTGCTTCATTTAGGTAGGGCTGAAATGGCATGGAGTGGTAAAGACTTATTTACTAACCATAGACCACAGTTCACACTGTAGACCACACTCTCTCCCACTCAGTTCTGAGTGGTGTGTGCTGATTTAAAATGGCCTACATCCATTGCCACAACAGTACTCAGGACAACCTCCAACTCCCAAAGAAGCCCCTGTATTTCAACTGCTCATCCCCTCCCTACCCAAAAACTGTCAAGTGGCCACTGGCTCCACCTCATTGTTATAATTTCTTGCATTGCAAGAATCACCATATGTGAGCAAGAGAATACCATCAAGTCCACTCTAGTCCATAGTTCTTCCCCCAATCCAGAGGCAACTGGGATGGTGATGTCCACTCCAACTCCAAGTGAGAGAGGGCTTATATCCCATGGATATGGTGGATGGGATGATCCTGCCTGCAGAGGATGCGTAAGTTCATTGAGGTTGGTGGGCCACACTGTGGGAGATGTTTGTGTGGGATGTGGTGGGAGGTGTGGGAGGTGGGCAACATGGGAATCCCAGTGGGTTCCGTGTAATATTTTAGGTAATCTAAGCACCTCTTAAAATATATGTATATATATATATATAAATAACATTTTTGTAAGCAAATACACATATATGCATATATATTTATATATCATTTTACAAATGTTTGTATGTATTGTGAGAATTTTGATTTTTACCCATAATAATAAAAAAAAAAAAAACTTATTTACTGCAGGATTAATTAGCATATCTAGCAAAAGAATATCAAAAGGCCTTGTTTATGGATATCATGGGTGCTATTTTTACTTTTAAAATATAAATTACAATCTTCCAGGAAAATATTAGATTTCCAGTAGGCTGCATGATTTTCTGAACAAGGCCAGATTAGTTAGTCCTTGTAATGAGTGCTTAGTGTACATTGATTCTACGTGGGTTTGACAGCTTTTCTTTTCTTTTCCAAAGGGTGAAATGGTGGATTTTTTTCTCTAACCATCCTGTTGGTTCCCATGGTGACAAAATATATGTACATACCTTACTCTTATGTCACTCTTCAGTGCAAAACTCTTCATGGCGCCCTCTGCTTACCAGGTTAGGTAAAAAATGCCTATACGTCAAATAAATGGTACCAAACATGTAACTTTTCTTAAAGTTGGACTATATTACATCTAACCCTGCATATTCCAAACCCAACTATGGACAAATCCTACTGTGTTTTAGTTTCTCTTCTAGAAACTGAAAAATTGTGAGAAACTAGACAGGTCTTTTTTCCATGGAGCTTATGCTCTGATGAGGAAGACAAGGAACAAAAAAGTGAATAAGAAAATATAATAATTTCAGTTAATGACTCGGACTCTGAAGAAACTGAAGCAGGTTAATACGTAGAGAGTGACAGGGAGTTCAGCTTTAAATTGGTGGGAAGGATGGCCTCTGCACTCATAAATCTTGCAACTTCATTGGGGACATGGGGAAGTAAACAGAAGATATCATTTGGGAGCATGTGTTATTATAAGATTACAGAGAAGGGGTACTTAATATGGAATGGGGTGGGGCAGAGAAGATGTCCTGGAGGTAGTGACATTTTAACTGAGATCTAAAGCATAAGTAAGAGTTAGGCAAATAGGAAAGAACATTCTAAGCAGATGGAATAGTTTGTGTGAATATCGGAAGTGAGAAAGAGCTTGACTTTTGGGGAAGCTAAAAAAAATTCAGTAGGTCAAAACTTACATATGAACATGGGAAGTTGAGTGATGAAGCTGAAGAATGAAGGCAGGCCAGATCATAAAGGGCTTTGTAGGTCCTGCTACTACAGGCTGATATGATGAGATGGGTTTATTATCATTATAGTCTTCATCTTACATGTGAACAGAACCTCAGAGAGTTACCCTCTGAGTAACGTGCCCATGGTTTCACAGCTAGTAAGAAGCAGAGTGAGGTTTCAACCCAGACCTGTTTGATTCTACTATGCCATGCTGCTTTGGAAGAATTCAAGTTAATTATTCAATTATTCATAGGAAACAGTGAGAAGTCTAGTTCAGCACAGAAAATTAGTTTGGGACAGAAAACTAGAAAAATACTCTGAGACCAGATTATGATGGGCTTTAAATACCTGCCTGAGGAATCTATAATTAATTATCTTGATTTTAAAGATGAGGAAACTGAGGTTCAAAGAAGCTAAGAAAGTTGCCTATGATTACCATGTCAGTATGTGGTGGAACTGGTATTTAACTGAGGTTTGAGTGGTGCCAGAGTCTGAGCTCTGTAACATTTATTCAAAACTGCCTCTTTACTGTGCCTTCAACTGCTTCCTCTCCGCTGGTTCTATCTACTCAGCCATCTGCAAAAAATGATGTACATATACTAAGTATTTGCTGTGTGCCCCAAACTGTACAAATCACTTTGAAGTCAGGAGTTCATTTAGCCCTCACAGCAGTGCTATAAGGAGGGTATTATATTTACCCTCATTTTGTAAATGAGGAAACTGTGTCTCAGAAAGTAAAAGTAACTTGCCTAAGGTTATACTGCTAGTACATAGTATAGCTGTGTACATAATCGTGATAGTTGAAGCTCCAGAAGATATGTACATTGGGGAGAATAATAGGGGAAAGAGGGAAAAAGGGGGGGGGAGGGGAGAAGGAAGGGGAGAAGAGAAGAGAAAATAAGAGAAGAAGAAAGAGATGGGAAGAGAAGAGAACGAGAAAATGCACTGTAAACAGAACCTGGGAGAATGCCCACCTGAGATGAGAGAAAAAGGCAGAGAAACTAGTGGAGAGAGAAAGAATGGTCAGACTCCAATACCTTGGAAGCTGAGGCAGCAAAGGGGTTTCTAGGAGGGCAGGGCAACGAATGTCAAATGCTGCTGAACTGCTACAGTGGTCAAAATCCAGGATATTGTCGCCTGAGGGTCGCCTCACCTTGGCGCCCGGCAGCCCGGCCTGCTGTTCCCCCGCTGGGAGCGCGGTGGAGCCCAAAGTTCGGCGCGAGCCCGGCGGGGCTGCAGGGGCTCCGCCCCGCTCCTCCCGGGCTCAGGGCAAAGGCCGTGTCGGGGGCATGCCTTGCCCCTCCCGGCGAGGGCAGGAGAACGTGAGCGGCAGCGGGGCTGCTGCCAGAGAGCGAAATGTCATCAGTGGAATCACACCAGGAACAGTTGTCCCAGACAGATCCATCCCCATCACCAAACTCATGTAGTTCCTTTGAGCTAATAGACATGGATGCTGCCAATTTGTATAAACCAGTTTCTCCTCATTGGTTTTATTGTAAAATAATAGATTCTAAGGAGATATGGATTCCTTTCAACTCTGGAGATTCACAGCAGCTGGAAGAGGCTTATGGCTCTGGAAAAGATTGTAATGGAAGAGTTGTCCCCACTGATGGGGGCAGATACGATGTTCATTTGGAGGAGAGGATGCGGTATGCCGTATACTGGGATGAGATAGCATCAGAAGTGAGACGATGTACCTGGTTTTACAAGGGAGACAAAGACAATAAATATGTTCCCTACTCGGAGAGCTTCAGCCAAATATTAGAGGAAACCTACATGCTTGCTGTAACTCTGGATGAATGGAAGAAGAAACTGGAGTCTCCCAACAGAGAAATCATTATATTACACAATCCAAAGCTTATGGTGCATTACCAGCCAGTTGCAGGGTCTGATGAATGGGGTTCAACACCCACAGAGCAGGGTCGGCCAAGAACAGTGAAGAGAGGGGTTGAGAACATCTCAGTTGACATTCGTTGTGGGGAACCTTTACAAATAGATCACTTGGTTTTTGTAGTTCATGGGATCGGACCAGCTTGTGATCTCTGCTTTCGAAGCATTGTACAGTGTGTTAATGATTTTCGCAGTGTTTCCTTGAACCTGCTGCAGACACATTTTAAGAAAGCCCAAGAAAATCAGCAGATTGGGAGGGTAGAATTTCTTCCTGTCAACTGGCACAGTCCTTTGCATTCTACTGGTGTGGATGTAGATCTACAGAGAATAACCTTGCCCAGCATTAACCGCCTCAGGCACTTCACCAATGACACAATTCTGGATGTCTTCTTCTACAATAGCCCCACCTACTGTCAGACTATTGTGGACACAGTTACTTCTGAAATGAACCAAATATACACACTTTTTCTGCAGAGGAACCCTGATTTCAAAGGGGGTGTATCCATTGCTGGTTATAGTTTAGGTTCGCTTATATTGTTTGATATCCTAACAAATCAGGAAGATTCTTTTGGGGGATATTGTTATGGCTCAAGGAGACACACTGACACTAGAGGAAGATTTGAAGAAACTTCAGCTCTCTGAATTCTTTAGTATCTTTGAGAAGGAGAAAGTAGATAAAGAAGCTCTGGCTTTATGTACAGACAGAGATCTTCAGGAAATTGGAATTCCCCTAGGACCAAGAAAAAAGATATTAAACTATTTTAGGACCAGAAAAAATTCAAAGGGTATTAATAGATCAACTCTGCAATCAGCTTCACAGGCGAGTATATCTAATGTCCCCAAAGAATCTGAGTTGTGCGGTAGTACTGATGACACTAGACATGATGAATGTCTGGATGTTGGCATTGGGCAGGTATCTGTAAAATACCCCCGGCTCATCTATAAACCAGAAATATTCTTTGCCTTTGGCTCTCCCATTGGAATGTTTCTTACAGTTCGAGGACTAAAAAGAATTGATCCCAATTACAAATTTCCAACATGCAAAGGTTTCTTCAATATTTATCACCCTTTTGATCCTGTGGCCTATAGGATTGAACCAATGGTGGTCTCAGGAGTAGAATTTGACCCAATGCTGATCCCACATCATAAAGGCAGGAAGCGAATGCATTTAGAACTGAGAGAGGGCTTAACCAGGATGAGTATGGACCTTAAGAACAACTTGCTAGGTTCCCTGCGGCTGGCCTGGAAGTCTTTCACTAGAGCTCCATACCCTGCCTTCCAAGCTTCAGAAACTGCAGAAGAAACTGAAACAGAGCCTGAGTCAAATTCAGAGAAGCCTAGTGATGTTAACATAGAAGAGACCTCTGTGGCAGTTAAAGAAGAAGTCCCACCCATCAATGTGGGAATGCTGAATGGAGGCCAACGCATTGACTATGTACTGCAGGAGAAGCCCATTGAAAGTTTTAATGAATATTTATTTGCTTTACAAAGCCATCTGTGTTACTGGGAGTCTGAAGATACAGTATTGCTGGTCCTCAAAGAAATCTACCAAACCCAGGGTATCTTCCTTGATCAGCCTTTACAGTAAAAATGACCCATCTATGGCTGCTTAATACGGACATTGAAGGATCCTTCCCCAGAAAACCCACCTGTTTGTTGCTGCAGTTTTCCTCTCCTCAGCTGCATCCGTTTCTGCATGTTGCCTACCAGTTATTCACCACTGGGGTCTTTGAAAGATAATCTTCCTTTATAGAAGTGAGTGGAAAAGCAAAGGGAAGACCTTATTAATTTTTACCACTGGCTTCATATAATCACTTGCCATTCTTTCTTTGTTGCTGAGATGGTTTGCATCTTTAATTCTTTGTTGATAATATACAGAAGGCATACTTTGTCGCTTTATTACTTGAGGAGGTAAAGTCAGTTTTGGATTTGATTTGGTTTTGGTTGGGTAGAAATTTTCCGAGGAAATTAAATTGCTTTTCTTTAGAAGATCTACTAGTTTAAAGGCAGATTTTTGAGTTTCAGAAGGCATTTTAGGGTAATGCTTATCTCTCGGTGTTCTCTGTCCTTGAATTCTAAGTCCAAAGTGGATATGGGGAAGATTTAGTTGGGAAATTTTATTTTTTTTTGAGCCAGCTTTTCTTTCCTATCTGTACTGACAAAGAAAGGCTAAAATGTAGCTTAGAAAGGGTATTGTTTACTCTTTGTACGCTGAATGACAGACTTAAGACTAGGAAACACCGATGATATTCATTGTTTTTATCTTGTTTGAGCTTCTATAGGAGTCTCCAGTGAATAATTTAGTTCACATTAGGTATATCTTTATAAAAACAAAGATGGTATTTTTATCATACTTCAAATTGGGAGACCCAAATTGAAGTTTGGCTTAGTTATTTGATAACAGCTTCTATTCTTAGTTTAGGGTGAAGTTATAAAAGCTGACAAACCTGAATTACATAACCTTGACAAACTTAGATTATAAATAAAATCTTTTAGTGGTGCCTTTATGGTGAAGGGAAAACTTGTATAAGTTACCTACTACATCCACTTGGGTGAAGGTTGGTATCATTTTCCTCTTCAAAAACATTTTGTAAACATCATTGTCTTCTTAGGTACCCATAATCCAGAATGCTTATTTAAAAGGCTCTTGGCACAGGCACTGTTGATTGATCTGGTAGATTTGGCTAAGAAGAAATGTTTAACTTATTCTGAAAGAAAAACCTATGCATATAGGGTCCAAGGGATAGCTATTGCAGGATCAGTGTTAGCTGAGTTTTGCATGTACAAAGTGAGCTTTATCTTGAAGATGATAAGTATCTGTAGGCTAACTTTCCTCAAGGTATCTGCTTACCACTTTGCTGTAGATTTCTTCCTTATCGGTCAAGGCTAGTAATTGTCTTTGCAATTCTCTTTATGATAGTCCTTTTTGCTCCCTCTCAGATTAACACAGGCCCCTGTTTATAGAGTGGCATAGATAGGCATAGATAGGCAAACTGCATTTTGCCTTTTATAAATGTATCATGGTATCCAAAGCACTTAAGCCATCTCTCACAAAGCAGTGGTCTTTATCCCTTTTTGGGGAAGGGAAGGTTAATGCCACCCTGGAGATGGTAGAGGGGAGACTGGGGTATAGGTTAGAGCCTAGCCTTTCCGTGTCCATCTGCTTATGGAATGATGCTGTCTAAGCCACCTAAGATAGTTCAGATAATTGAAATATTTTATTTTCTATATTATATAAACTCTGAGTATAAAGTAAGGGCTACTGAGGATTAAGCAGCATTCACTGTATATTAACAGGAAAGCTTTTTTCTCCAAGTTGCCGTCTTCAGATTTAAATTGACTCTTATTAGCAGAATAGATACTATTTAAAAGTAAAACAAAGGACAAGCAAGAGTGAGTCCCTATAACCAAAGATGGGTAGCATAATCCTAGATAGCTAGATAAACCACTGTTTGTACTAAGAAATGTTTTTCCTGGTCTTGAGGGGCAGGTAACTATAAAAGAGCTTATTACAGGGTAATAAGCTTGATTTAAACCCTTTATTTAGTTGTACATTATTTGCACTACTTCAGTTGTATCATGTGCAGTCTCTTGACCAAGCCTATTTTAAATTCTCCCTGTCCATCATTTTGTACATATTTCCAGCTGCTCATCTCAGCAAAAGACATTGTTTGCATGGAAAGGTTAATAGCACTTATTAGCCTTGTAATATTTTGCACTTTTGAAACATTTTTTTACATGATTATATTTAAAACTTTAGTGAATACTGAAATAAAACCATATCCACCAGTTAAAAAAAAAAATCCAGGATATTGGATTTGATCACTCAGGAAGTTTCAGAGAAGTTGCAGTTAGCACAGTGGGAGTGGCTGAGGACAGACTGCAGAAGATTAAGGAATGAGAGAACAGAGTGTAAGTGGATGCAGAAGTTTGGTGGTGATAGGGCAGAGAGGAAAGAGGAGATATCCGGTTGAAAGAAACAAATTTGTGATGGGGTATGCAAAATGATTTTTTCTTTATTAGAGAAGATGTGGGTTTACAGAACAATCATGCATAAAATACAAGATTGCCAAATACCACCCCACCACCACCGCCACCTTGCATTGGTGTGGAACATTTGTTACAAGAGATGATAACACATTTTTATAATTGTAATATTAACTATAGTCCATGGTTTAACTTAGAGTTCAGTTTGTGTAGTATAGTACCATGGATTTTTAAAAAAAACTTATTCTGTTACCATATATACAATCTAACATTTCCCCTTTTAATCATATTCAGATATATATTTCAGTGCTGTTAATTGTATTCACAATGTTGTGCTACCATCACCACCATCCATTACCAAAACATTTCCATCATTCCAAATAGGAACACTATACATTTTAAACTTCAACTTCCCGTTCCTTATTCTAACCTCATCCCCTAGTAACTTATATTCTAGATTCTGACTCTATGGGTTTGCTTATTCTAATTGTTTCAATTCAGTAAGATCATACAATATTTGACCTTTTGTGTCTGGCTTATTTCCCTTAACATGATGTCTTCAAGGTTCAACCATATTGTCACATGTATCAGCACTTCATTCCATTTTACAGCTGAATAATATTCCATTGTATGGATATACCACATTTTATTTGTCCTTTCATCAGTTGATGGACACTTGGGTGGCTTCCATCTTTTGGCAATGGTAAATAATGCTGCTGTGAACATCGGTGTGCAAACTATCTGTTTGAGTCCCTGCTTTCGATCCTTTTGGGTATATATCTAGTAGTGGGATTGCTGGGTCATATGGTAGATCTATATTTAGCTTTCTGAGGAACCACCAAACTGTCTTCTACAGTAACTGCACCATTTTTACCTTCCCACCAGCAATGAATGAGTGTTCCTATTTCTCCACATCCTCTCCAACTCTTGTAATTTTCCATTCTTTTGGGGGGGAAGGGAATTGTAGAGGAAAGCCTGAAGGTTCATGCAAATCAGTAGTGTGGAGTGGGTGTGATAAATAATTAATGGAGTGAGTACTTGGAGGAGCAGAGAAGGGAACAGGATTGAGAGCAGAGTTGGAGAGCTTATCTTTGGACAGGAGGAAATGTGTGGTGTTATGGATGCAAAACAGGTTTTAGTGTATTTCAGACTTGAGTAGCAATCTTGGTTTCACTAATTACTAACTTGTGACCTTGTTCAAATCTCTCTCAACCTCAGTCTCCAAAACTGTCAAATGGGAATAATAATAGGATCTATTTCTTAAGACAGTTGTGAGAATCCAATGAGATAATGGACAGGAAAGCACCTACCATAGGATCTGGCACCTGGTAGGTATTCAATAAATGTTAATTCTATCCCCTCCCCATTGTGTCTGTGCTTTTTTTTTTTTTTTTGAGACCTGAAGGGAAATTAAGATATATTGGGAGGAGTGAAATTGAGATAGTACATTTGATCTGGGATCATAATTCAAAAGGTAGCCTAAAGGACTTTGTTACTTGCCTATATTAGTTCCAGTAGTACCCCACTGTGGTGTTAAGTGCTGCTCACCAATATTGCAGGTCTTTTCCATTCTGAGCACAGAGCAAGACTATACTCTTCTCCTCTCTTGAAGTTAGATGTGACCATATGACTTACTTTGGCAAATGAAATATTAGCACAAGTGACATGCATCACTTCTGGGTGGAATTATTTAATTGTTGGTTCTCAATTCTCCACTTCTCTCTCCTCTGCCTTGTCAAATGGGGAAGTACTCAATGATAATGGAAACGCAATGCTGAGCCATCAAATGAAGGACAGCTGCCACCATGCAGTGGACTTTATGTGGGAAAGAAATAAGTGCATGCTGTTTTAAAGCTCTGCAATCTTGAAATCATTAGCTATTTCAATATAACCTAGCCTATCTCGATTTATATGCCCAAGAAAGAGAAAGCAAAAATGTCCCTTAAGTTAATACCTAGTATTGTCTTTAAGGACACAACATGAAAAGTGAGGATAAAGTTAATGTGACTGATTTTTAACAACCTGCCAGAATTTATAGTTCCCCAAATTCATGTTCTTGCCTTCAAAGTAGTCATTATGGTATTACATAATAATTTAAATGCTGTTTAAAACATTTATAAAATTTCTTTTACAAACTAGCCTCAAGATTGATTAATTTAGTCATTTACTATGTGACAGGCACAGGGGATATAGGGATGAAAAGGAATCTTCCTCCTCCTTCAGGATATCAAAGCATTGTAGCAGGAAATATGTGAGTGATCTAAAGTGCTCCAGTAAATGGCAGGGTCATAGATGAGGAAGTGGTCATTTCTGTTAGAGAGATTCAGGAAAGTCTTCATCATTGAGTGATGACTAGGTATTCCCCAGACAGACAGACAGACTGGGGTGGAGGTAAGACCATTCCAGGCAGGGGACCCAACAAAAGCAAAGGGATAGAGGTTTGAAGTAGCATGGCATGTTTGGATAGGTGCAAATTCTTCTGTATACCTAGAGGTTATTTTGAGAAGGGAGAGGTGGAAAAGTGAGGCTGGAAAAACAGGGAGGGGCAGATCATGGAGGGCCTGTGATGCTATGGTAAGGAGTTTGCAAGTTTGTACTTTATTATAAAGTGTTTTAAACAGGGGAGTCACATGATTTTTTTTTTGCATCACAACAGGAAACTATAATAATTGCTGTGATTTGAAAACATTGTTATGGATAGTTTCACTAACTTCTAAGGATTGTGAATCCCAAAAATCAGAGTCCATTATTGATATGATGAGTGTAGTTGATAGAAGTTTGGTGCTGTATTCTGGAGAGAATCAAATTGGTTCATATAAGAAATGGAGGGAGAATGATAGAGATTGGTGCATGGGGGAGGGAAGGAAAGAAGAAAAGGAAAGGGAGGGAGGGTAATTAAGAGACTCAAGACAAAGAGGCACTTGCAAAGAAAGAGATGTCTAACGGGGATTTTGTACTAATGCATTTGCTGTTTGGTGTGCTATATAAATTTTCTGTTGTCTACAAATCCAACAGCACCTATGCTTTGTGAAGGGGATATGCTATTTAGAGACTCAGTGAAGTGCTGATTGTTATTTCAAGGTTGGTGTGGGGCAGAAAATAGGCTGCATGTGGAGACCACCAACATCTAAGCTATACATTTAAAAAAGATTACTGGCTGATTTTAAAGACTTAGAATACGTTATACCAAAAATCAAAAAAGAGCCATGAAACAAAACCACTGGGCAAGAGAGACACAATGACCATTAGAGTAACTTAACCAACATATTCAGATGCCTAGACATTAGCAAAAAATTACAAGCCGTACTAAGAAAAGGAAAAGATGGCCCAGACAAAGGGACAAACCCAAAAATCCTGATGAGACAAAGAATTTAAGAAACTAATCAATGATAATTACACAAATCTCCTAAATCAATTCAAAGAGTTGAAGGAAAATATGACTAAAGGGTTAAAGGATATTAAGAAGACACGGGGTGAGCATAAAAAACAATGCAAAAGTCTGCAAAGAAAAGTAATAGAACTTATAGGAATGAAAAACATAATGGATGAGATTATGGCATAAAACAGCAGGTTTGAATTGATGGAGGGCAGAATTAGTGAATTGAAGGACCGAGTATCTGAACTTGAAAAGACAGAGAACAGAAAGAGGAAAGAATGGAAAAAATGGAACAGGGTCTCAGGGAATTGAATGCACAAATATATGCATTATCAGTGACCCAGAAGGAGAAAAGAATGGAAAAGAGACAGAAAGAATATTTGAGGAAATAATGATTGAATATTTACCAACTCTTATGAAAGACATAAATATCAATATCCAAGAAGGACAACGCACCCTAAGTAGAATAAATCTGAATAGACCTACTCCAAGACACCTTCTATTCAGAATGACAAATACAAAAGATAAAGAGAGGATTTTGAAAGCAGCAAGAGAAAAGCAATGCGTCACATACAAGGGAAACTCAAGAAAACTAAGTGTCAATCTCTCTTTAGAACCATGGAGGTGAAAAGAAAGTGGTATGATGTATTTAAGGTACTGAAAGAAAATATTGCCAGCCAAGAATTCTGTATCCAGCAAAACTGTCCTTCAAAAATGAGGATGATTCTGAAGTCTTCACAGACAAACAAAATCTGAGAGAGTATGTGCCCAAACTAGAATTACAAGAGATATAAAAGGGAATGCTATAGCGTGAAAGGAAGACAAGGGTGAGAGACTTGGAGCAGAGTGTAGAAATGAAGATTATTAATAAGGGTAACTTAAGGGGTGAAAAGAGAGAATATATTAAGATATGGCAATGGAAAGTTAAAGGATAAAATGGATGAAGAAAGTAATGCCTTTACAGTAATAATATTGAATATTAATGGATTGAATGCCCCAATCAAAAGACATAGACTGATAGGATGCATTAAAAAATATGAGCTCCCTGTATGCTGTCTACAAGAGACTCACCTTAGACTTAAGGACACAATCAGGTTGAAAATGAAAGTTTGGAAAAAGATATTTCATGCAAATAGTAACCAAAAATGATCTGGAGTAGTGATAATAATATCAGGCAAAATAGATTTTTAAATGCAAAACTGTTATAAGAGATGAAGAAGTTCAGTATATATTAATAAAAGGGACAATTCACCAAGAAGAAATAACTATAATAAATATTTATATACTTAACCTGAGTGCCCAAAGATACGAGGCATGCACTGGCAAAACAGACCAATTTCTCTAATGAATACAGATGTCAAAATCCTCAGAAAAATAGTTGCAAATGGGGAGTGGGGCATATGGGAATCCCTATATCTTTTGTGTAACATTTATGTAAACTAAGTATCTTTTAAAAAATAATAATAAAAAAATTTTAAAAAGAAATAAACAGTGGTGACACTTTGGCAAACATCACCCCCAGACAACTCCTTATACATAGGAAAGCATATACAAATCTTTCTTAACAAAATTAGTATTTCCAAGAAAGCAAAGTCAAGAAAATAATTAAAATATTAAATAATTTAAATAATTAAGGTATTAAAAAAAGAATTATACACCACAATCAAGTGGGTTTTATCCCAAGTATGCAAGGGTGGTTCAACACAAGAAAATTAATTAGTGTACTAAACCACATTAATAAACTGAAGAAGAAAACCATATGACCCTCTTGATTGACACAGAAAAGGCATTTGACAAAATCCAGCATCCTTTCTTGATTAAAACATTTTAAAAGATAAGAATAGAAGGAAGATTTGTCAACATGGAAAAGTGCATGTATGAAAAGCCCACAACTAACATTGTGCTCAACATTGAAAGACTGAACGTTTTCCTGATGATACTGGGAACAAGACAAGGATTACCACTTTCACCATGGTTATTCAATAATGTGCTAGAAGTTCTAACTAGAGCAATTAGGCTAGAAAAAGAAATAAAAGGCACCCAAATATGAAAGTAAGAAGTAAAACTTTCACTATTTGCTGATGATATGATCCTATATCTAGAAAATCTTGAAAAATCCACAATAAAGCTACCAGAACTAATAAACAAGTTCATCAAAGTGGCAGGATACAAGATTAATATGCAAAAATAAATAGCGTTTCTATACATTACTGTCTTGGTTTGCCAAATGCTGATGAAGCAAAGCATCAGAAATGGGTTGACTTTTATAATAGGAATTTTATTTGGGGTTAAAGCTTATAGTTACAAGACCATGAAATGTCCAAATCAAGGCACCATCAGAGATTATTTCCCACCAAAGTCAGCTACTGGTAATTCTTGCATTCCACCATGTGGCATTCAGGCATATGGCAGGGCTCGTCTCTTCGGCTTTGAACTGCTCTGTGGAACCATCCTTGGGGGCTTCCTGCTTAAGGAAGTCCTCTCTCACATGGCAGGATAAAAAATGGTGGAGGTTGTTTCCCTCTGTGTGGGTGTGTATCTCTGTTTATATCAGACCCAGTAAGAGGGTAGACACTCAGCCTTAGTCATGCCTCACTGATGTAGAACAATTAAAAGGTTCTTATCCCACAGGAATAATCTTTCTCTTTTTGGGATTAGCAAAAGAACTTCAAACTCATAACTACTTATTAGCAATCTGAGGGTAAGTCAGAAAAAAAATTCCATTTATAATAGCAAATAAAAGAATAAAATATTTAGGAATAAACTTAATTAAGGACATAAATGACCTGTATTCAGAAAACTACAAACCATTGCTAAATAAACCAAAGAAGACCTGAAGAAATGGAAGGACATTCCATGTTCATGGATCCGAAGACTAAATATTGTTAAGATGTCAATTTGACTCAAACTTATTTACAGATTCAATGCAATCCCCAATAAAATTCCAACAGCCATTTTTTTTTTTTTGCAGAAATGGAAAAGACAATTATCAAATTTATTTGGAAGGGTAAGGGGCCCCCAAAAGACAAAAAATCTTAAAAAAGAAGAATGAAGTTGGAGGACTCTCACTTCCTGACTTTACATCATATTACTGAGCTACAGTGGTAAAAACAGCATGGTACTGGCATAAAGATATACATATTAACCAATGGAACTGAACTGATAACTCAGAAATGACCCTCACATCTATGGTCAAGTGATTCCTGATAAGGCTGTCAAGCTCACCCAGCTGAGGCAGAACAGCCTATTCAACAAATGGTGCTGGTAGAACTGGATATTCATATCCAAAAGAAAGATGGCACTTATCTCATACCTTATATAGAAATTAACTCAGAATGGATCAACCCAATTAAAAAATGGACAAAAGACTTGGATATTCATTTCACCAATGAGGAAATATAAAGGGACAAAAAAGCACATAAAAAAACGTTCAACATCACTAGGTATTAGGGAAATGCAGATGAAAACTACAATGAAGTACCATTTCACACCTTATAGAACGGGCATTAAAAACAAAACTACAAGTGCTGGAGAGGATGTGGAGAAATAGGAACACTCCTTTACTGTTGGTGGGAATGTAGAATGGTGCAGCCTCTGTGGAAGACAATTTGGTAGTACCTCATGAAACTGAATATAAACTGCTGTACAATCCAGCAATCCTGTTACTAGCAATATGATCAGAAGGACTGAAAGCAAGGATGTGAAGTGACATTTACACACCAGTGTTCATAGCAGCATTATTCCCAATTGCTAAAATATGGAAACAGCCCAATTGTCCATCAACAGATGGATGGATAAACAAAATGTGGTGTATCCACACACACACACACACACAGGAATTCTATTCAGCTGTAACAAGAAATGAAATCTGGATGCATATGACAACATGGATGAATCTTGAGGATATTATGCTGAGTGAAATAATTCAGACACAAAACGACTAACATGAACTAAATACGATGAGTAAACTCATGGAGGTAAACTCTAGAGTATATGTTTCTAGGAGATAGAATGTGGGTTGAGAATGGAAGCTGATGCTTAATGTATGTAGATTTTTAAATAAGGTTTATTGCATAAGTGTGGAAATGAATAGAGTTTTTAACACATTATAGTGACTATCACTAACACTGTTTATTTATAAATGTGATTGTGGCTGAAAGGGGTGGTCTGTAGACATAAATATCAATTGAAAGGAAGCTAGAAAATAATCTAGGGATTGTATAACATAGTGACTTTGGTGGTAAATTAAGATTGTGGTTAATAGTATAATTATAAGAATATTCTTTTACAAAGAGTTAAGAATATGATGATACATGGGAAATGCAATTAATGTAACTTATGGACAATATTTAACAGTAATATTGCAATATTTTTGCAGCAATGGCAAAGATGATATTATATCAATTCTAAGAGACAACAATAGAAGGGTATAAGTGGGTATGGAATTTTTCCTTTTGGAGTGATAAAAACATTCTTAAATTGACTGAGGTGATGACAGCCAAACTCTGATGAAAATGAGAGCCACTGAGTGTACACATTTTATGGATTGTACAAAACATTGGGTTGTATAACACAGGGAATCCAGTGGTGAAAGATGGACTGTTGTTAACAGATCAAATATGAGAACATTCTCCCATGAACTATAACAAATACATATTACTAATACAAGGTGTTAATAATTGGGTGGGTTGGGGGGAAATGCACCAAATGTAAGATATGGACTATGGTTGTAGTAATATTTTCATGATGCCCTTGCATAGTTTGTAACAAATGTTTCACAACAATGCAAGCTGTTTGTGGTAGTTGATGTACGGGAGTTCTGTATGATGATATGCATGTTTTTTTGGAAATTCGCAACTTTTACTATACACTTATTATTTATGTATATTCATATATGAGTGATATACTTCAATAAAATTAAAAGATTACTGGCTGCCATGAGAACAAATAGGGGGGAAGTGACCTTGAGGCAGAGAGAGTACTAGGTAGCCCAGGCTAGAAATAATAAGGATGTGAGTAAGGCAGTAACAGCAAGAAGAGGGGATGAATTTGAAAGATGCTGAGGAGGAGAGTCAACAGACCTCTCTGAGCATACTGCTGCCTCACAGACTTTGCACTTCCAAGTCCAGAACATTCTTTCCTAAGATATTTGCAAGGTTTATTCCCTCTGTTCACTCTGGGCAACTCTTCAAAGAATTCTTTCTGGACCACCCTCTTTGGATAAGTGCTCTTTGCAGATAACAGCTACTTGCAGAAAGAATTTTAATATAGGGAATAGTTGTTTGTGATATTTTGGGGGTTTGGAATTGTATTTACCCCAGAAAATCATGTTCTTAAAGCTAATGTATTCCTGTTGGTGTAAGCCTATTGTAAGACCTTTTGATGACTTTACTTCAGTTAAGGTCCAGGGTGGGTCTGAATCCTCCTACTGGAGTCCTTTATAAGAGAATGAAATTCAGAGAGAGAGAGAGAGACAGAGAGAGAAGCCAGGGAAGCAAGAGGATGAAAACAATGAAAACTGGGAGAGAATGAAGAGACTCACAGGTGCTGCCATGTAGCAGAGGACCCAAGGATCACTGGCAACCCTTATTCAGGAAGAAAACATTGCTTTTATGATTTTTTTTTTATTTATATATTCTCAAGGCCTCAAATTGTAAGCTAATAAATTCACGTTGCTAAAAGGTAACCCAGGAAGCAGGGGCAAAATGGTAGCAGAGTAAGAAGCTCCTAGAGTCAGCTCATGCTACAGGGCAGTTGGTAATCACCCAGAGCTATATAAATCACCTGTTTGGGGGCCCAGGAGATCAGAAGAGTATCCTGTAACATCCTTGAAAGAATGGAAGGAGGAGACTGCCCATCTGCAGAGAAGATTCGCAAGTAGAGCACTCCACACAGTGGAGGCTGGTGTCCATCCCCCTCTGGTGGTACCAGCCACCTCGGGAGCTATTCTGTGGCTAGAGTTGGAAGCTCCGTTTTCCAAAAACAGGGGTGGAAGAGATGGTTGTACACTGACTTCAGCTACTGATTTGTAAATTTGGCTGGCTAAAGTCCAATCCTAAGAACAGCTAAAGTTTGAACATGTCCAAGTTGGAAAGAGGCCAGCAGCCTCCATTTTAACTCTGCCCCCAGCATGAGAGGAAGTGGGGCTGACTGAAAATCACAGTGATGGTAGGGACTGGCTTCTTTCCACCCAGGTCATATTTCTGCCCTAGCCTGGGCTCTAGCCCTGCCTTTGGCAAGGTGGAAGCTGAGGGATCTGCACCAGCCTCTCTAGGCAAGTGTAGTCACTTTCATCCCACATAGGCTAGATTGTTGGGCACCTAGGTGGCTATATCCCCATCCCCAATAGGACAGGAGCAGGGAGGTGTTTCCTAAGTCTCTCTGGGCAATTGCAGGCACATTTGGTCTGCATGAACTGGATTGTTGGACACCTGTGGCTCCATCCCCACCCCCAATAGGATAGAAGGGGGGATGGTGCTTCCTCAGCCTCTCTGGGCAACTGCAGGCATTTTCCACCAGCATGGATTAGATTGTTGGGAAGTACTGTGGCTCCATCCCTGCCCCTCACAGGGCAGGAGGGTAGTGCTCCCTCAGCATCTCTGTGTAACTCCAATTGCTTTCAGCCTCCATGGTCAAGATTATTGGGCAAACCTGTGGCTATATCCCTGTCCCCAATAGGACAGGAGGGGAGGCAGTGTTTCCTCAGCATCTCCAGGCAACTGCAGCCACTTTTGGCCCACACAGACTAGATTGTTGGGCACTCCTGTGGCTCCATTGCCACCCCTGATAGGGCAGCAGGACAGTGCTTCCTAAGCCTCTTTTGGCAACTGCACCATCTTTTGACCTACACGGACTAGACTGTTGGACACATCTGTGGCTCCATGCTCCCAACTGGAAGGAGGAAGAATAGTGTTCCCTCAGCCTCTGGCAACTGCAGCCACTTTCAGCCCATATGGAGTAGACTGTTGAGCACACTTGTGGCTCTATTCCCACCCCTGACAGGGCAGGATGGTTAGTGCTCCCTCAGCCTCTCTGAGAAACTGCAGTGACTTTCAGCCTGCATGGACAAGATTGTTACACACACTTGTGGCTCCATCCTCACCCCTGGCAGGGGAGGAGTGGGGCTGCTACTTCATCAGTCTACCTAGACAACTGTGGTCAGTTTTGACCTACATGGCATAGTTTACTGTCCACACCTGTGGCTCTGCATCAGGCAGGAGAGGAAGGTGTGAGGAGGTTCATCTGTATCTCTGGGCTATTACAGATGGTTTTGGCCTGCAAGGCTTGGATTACTGCCCACAGCTGAGGCTCCATCCCTACCCCTGGCAGGGGAGAAAGGTGGAAGAAGCTTCATCATTTCCTGGGGTAATGCAGGTAGCTTCAGCCTCCATGGCTTACAGTACCAACCACATCCTTGGCTTCTGCTCCACCATCAGCAAGGGAGAAAGGGGAAGTAATAGATGAAAAAGAGCTGAAAAATTCAGGATGGCTAAACAGAGATACTATACATCTCCAAATAGTTTAACCAAGTATCAAAGAGTGGCTGAAGCACAAAGCCAATCACACTGAAAGCACTAGACTAAAGAGGGAAACTGATCCCAAAATAAATACATCTATTAAACCAGATACCAGGACACCAACAAACAATTTCAACTGATAATAAGGAACAGGAAAATATGGCTCAGTCAAAAGAACAAACTAAGCATCCAGATGACATAAAGGAGTTGAGACAACTAATCATAGATGTTCAAACAGATCTCCTTAATAAATTCAGTGAGATGGCTAAAGAGATTAAGGATATTAATAAGACACTGGATGAATACAAAGAAGAATTTGAAAGCATACATAGAAATATAGCAGATCTTATGGGAATTAAAATTATAAATAAACTTATAAATTTATAAGTTTAGAAACTTATGCAAAGCATTGCACCCAAAAAACAGCAGGATATTCATTCTTTTCAAGTGCTCATGGATCTTTCTCCAGGATACACCATATGTTGGAACACAAAATCACATCTCAGTAGATTTTAAAAGATTGAAATTGTAAAGAGCACTTTATCTGATCTTAATGGAATGAATTTGGAAATCAACAACAGGCAGAAAAAGGGGAAATTCACAAATATATGGAGATTAAATGACATACTCTTAAATAATCAATGTGTCAAAGAAAACATTGCAAGAGAAATCAATAAATATCTCCAGACAAATGAAAATGAGAACACAACATATTAGAATGTACAGGATACAGTGAAGGCAGTGCTGAGAGGGAAATTTATAGCCTTTAATTCTTACATTGAAAAGGAAGAAAGACCTAAAATCAGTGACCTAACTACACAGCTAGAGGAAGTTTAGAAAAAGATCAGCAATCCATTTATGAGGCAAGTAGAAGGAATGAAATAACAAAGATCAGAGCAGAAATAAATGAAATTGAGGAAAAAAAAAAACCCAATAGAGGGAATTAACCAAGCCAAAGTTGGTTCTTCAAGAAAATCAATAAAATTGGCAAACCCTTAACTAGACTGACAAGGAAAAAAAGAGAGAAGCTGCAAATAAATAAAATCAGAAATGAGAATGGGGATATTACTGCTGAATTCTCAGAAAGAAAAGAGATCATAAGAGGATACTGTGAACAACTGTATGCCAACAAACTAAACAACATAGATTAAATGGACACATTCCTAGGAACATACAAACAACCTACACTGACAGTAGAAAATGTAGAAAACTTCAACAAACTAATCACAAGTAAAGAGATTGAAACAGTCATCAAACAACTCCCCCAAATGAAAAGCCCTTAATAGATGACTTTATAGGTGAATTCTACCAAGCATTCAAAGAAAATTTAATCCAATCTTACTCAAACTCTTCCAAAAATGCTGCCAAACTTATTCTATGAAGCCAGCATCACCCTAATACCAAAAGCAGATAAAGATAATTTTCAGTGTGTTGGAATTTGTCCTGCATGACATTGCTATGATGGATGCAGGCCATTATACATTTTGTCATAACCTATAACATTGTGTGGGGCAGAGTGTAAACCATAATGTAAACTATAGTCCATGGTTAGTAGCAATTCTTCAATATATGTTCATTAATTGTAACAAATGTATTACACTAATGAAAGATGTTGTTAATGTGGGTAAGTGTGGGAGGGGGAGAGGGTGGGGCATGGAATCCCCTATTTTTTTTTTGAGATACCAGGGCCGGGGATTGAACCAGGACTGAATATGAGGGAAGCTGGCACTCAACCACTGAGCCACATCGGCTCCCTTGGGAATCCCTTATATATTTTTATGTAACATTTATGTAATCTAAATCTTTAAAAAGAAAAAAAAAAATAAGAAAAAATATATTATGAAAAAAAGCAAATTACAGACCCATTTCCCTAATGAATATAGATGCAAAAATCCTCAACAAAATATTCACTAATCGAATCCAATACCACATTAAAATAATTATTCATCATAATCAAGTGGGTTTTATAATGGGCATGCGAGGGTGGTTCAACACAAGGAAATTAATCGGCGGAATGCATCACATTAATAAATCAAAGAAGAAAAATAACATGATTATTCGATTGATGCAGAAAAAACATTTGACAAAGTACAGCATCTATTATTGAGAAAAATACTCCAAAAGATAGGAATTGAAGGAAACTTTCTCAACATGATAAAGAGCATGTATGAAAAACCCACAGCTAACATTGTACTCAATGGTGAAAGACTGAAAGCTTTCCTGTTGAGATCTGGACCAAGACAAGGCTGCTCACTCACACCACTGTTGTTCAACATAGGGCTAGAAGTTCTATCTAGAGCAATCAGGCAAGATAAAGAATAAAATGCATCCAAATTGGAAAGGAAGAAGTAAAACTTTATTTGCAGATGATGTGATCCTAAAGCTTGAAAGTCCTGAAAAATCTCCAACAAAGCTACTAGTGCTAACGAAGAGGTTCAGCAAAGTGGCAGGATACAAAATTAAGACACAAAATCAGTAGTGTTTCTATAGACAACCAGTGAGCAATCTGAGGAGAAGTCAGGGAAAGAAATTCCATTTACAGTAGTGACTAAAAGGATTAAATATTTAGTAATAAACTTAACCAAGGACACAAAGCACTTGTATTCAGAGAACTACAATGCATGCTAAAAGAAATCAAAGAAGACCTAAATAAATGGAAGGACATTTTGTGTTCCTGGATTGGCAGACCAAATATCGTTGAGAAGACAATTCTACCAAAATTGATATACAGATTCAATGCAATCCGATAAAAATTCCAACAGCCTTTGTAAAAGAAATAGAAAACCCAATTATCAAATTTCTCTGTATGTAAGGGGTCCCAAATTGCCAGAAACATCATAGAAAGGAAGAATGAAGTTGGAGGACTATCACTTTTGGACTTTAAATCATATTGTCTAGCTACAGTGGTAAAAAGAGCATGGTACGAGCATAAAGATAGACATATAGACCAATGAAATCAAATTGCAAACAGACCTTCACATCTATGGTCAAGTGATGTTCACAAGGCTTTCAAGTCCACCCAGCTGGGGCAAAACAGTCTATTCAACAACTGGTACTGGGAGAACTGGATATCCATCCACAAAAGGAAGAAAGAGGACTCCTATCTCACAACTTATAAAAAAAATTAACTCAAAATGGATCAAAGACCTAAATATAAAAGCTAGAACCATAAAACTCCTAGAAGAAAATATAGGGTAACATTTTGAAGACCGGCTGGGTTGTAGGTGGTGGTTTCTTAAACCTTATACCAAAAGCACGAGCAATGAAAGAAAAAGTGGATAAATGGGACCTCCTCAAACTTAAAAACACTTTTGTGATTCAAAGAACTTTGACAAGAAGGTGAAAAGGCAGCCCACTCAATGGGAGAAAATATTTGGAAATCACATATCTAATAAGGGCTTGATTTCCTTGTTATATAAAAAGATCATACAGCTCAACAATATAAGGAAAACAATCCAATTTAAAAATCGGCAAAAGACTTAAATAAACATTTCTCCAAAGAGAAAATACAAATAGTGAAAAACCACATGAAAAAATGTTTTATTTCACTAGCTATTAGGGAATTGCAAATCAAAGCGTCAATGAGATATCATCTTAAATCTCATAGAATGGCCATTATTTAAAAAAACAACAGTGAGTCAGGAGGTCATCCCAGAGGTTACGCTTCTGCATATCTCAGAAGGATCTCTTTGACTGCCAAAGTAAATACTACTGCAAATAGCCGGGCTCCTGAGGGCTCTGGAGACATCCAGACACTATAGTCAGGGCAGACAGCTCAGGAGTTTGGTGCCCTGCCAGTGGGCCCTACTTGGGAATTTATGCGCCCCTGTGTGAAAGAGTTGGACTCAGTTGTGGTTCCCCTACACATGGCTCTTCTGCCCCGTCTATTTGAACCTATAGTTAGTACTAGAGTTGATAGGTGTATGTCTAAGAGACTTAAATCTTTGGGTTGTCCATGAGCCAGCTGGGCCCTGAATCTCAACAGAGTTGCAACACCTACTCTCCAGTTCATTGGAATCACCCAGGACAGCTAACAAGGAGATTATGATGGACAATGATCATCCCTAGAAACAGAGAGAGTCTGCAACTGCAAGCAAGATAGTCCCATCCATCTGCCCCATGGGATCTAAGCCCCTTCTCATTTAGAGGTGGAGTGGGCATCACCATCCAGAATCCTCAGGATTGGGGAATGAAAGATAGACTAGAGTAAACTTAATCATATTCTACTATAGACTTATTTTTATTCTAGCAATGAAAGAACTTTTATCATGGATGTGGAGGCAGTGGCCACTGGAGGTTCTGAGGGGAGGGAGAGGGAAAAACAGGTGTAATATAGGGGCATTTTCAGAATTTGGGAATTGTCTTGAATGACATTGCAATGACAGATACAGGCCATTATATATCTTGTCATAATTTACAAAATTGTATAGGAGAGAGCATAAACTACAATGTAAACTATAATTCATGCTTAGTGGCAATGCTCCAAAATGTGTTCTTCAATTGTAACAAATGTACCACACTAATGAAGGATGTTGTTAATGTGGGAAAAGGTGGTAGGGGCAGGGAGTGGGGCATATGGGAATCCCCTATATTTTTTATGTACCATTTATGTAATCAAAGTATCTTTTTAAAAAGTATATTAAAAAAAAACAGAAAACAACAAGTGCTGGAGAGGATGTGAAGAAATAGGAAGAGTCCTTCATGGTTGCTGGGAAAGTAGAATTATGCAGCATCTGTGGAAGACAGTTTGGTGGTCCTCAGGAGGCTAAATATAGAATTGCCATATGATTCAGCAATCCCTCTACTAGGAATATATCCAGAAGAACTGAAAACAGTGATGCAAACAGACGTCTGCCCACCGATGTTCAAAAGTGGCATTATTCACAATTGCCAAAAGATGGAAACAACTCAAGTGTCCGTCAACCAATGAATGGATAAACAAAATGTGGTATATACATATGATGGAATACTATGCTGCTGTAAGTGAAAATGAAATTGGGACATACATGACAATATGGATGAAACTTGAGAACAATTCGCTTAGTGATATAAGCCAGGCACAAAAGGAAAAATATTGTATGGTCTCACTAATATGAATAGATATGAAGAATGAACACATGGAATTAAAACCTAGAGTATATGTTACTAGGAGATAGGATGAAGGCTGTAAAGGGGTACTGCTGCTCAATGCATGTAGAAATTTTAATTTGCTTGACTGTTAAAGTATGAACATGGATAGAGTTGAAGGTAACACATTATAGTGAGTATAATCAACACATCTAGTTTTGTAAATGGTATTATGGCTGAAAGGGGTATCTAAGGATGTAAATGTCAATTGAAAGAAATCTAGAGAATAATCTCGGAACAGGATAAAAGTGAACCTGCTGGTGGATAAGGATTGTGGTTAATAGTAAAAGTACAAGAATGTTATTCTATGAACTAAAACAAATGTACGTCACTATTACAAGCTGGTAAGAATATGGTGATGTGTGGGAAAATACAACTAATGTAATTTATGGACTAAATTTAACAGCAATATTGTAATATTCTTGCATCAATGTCAAAGAAGATATTCTATCAATGCTAAGGGTCAATAATAGGGGGTATGGGATTTTTTCTTTTGGATAAGGAAAACGTTCAAAAATTTATGGAGGCAATGACTGTACAACTCTGTAATGAAAGTGAGAGTCACTGAATGTGCACTTTGGACAGATTATACAAGGCATGGGACTGTATAACACAGTGAACCAAGTGGTGGAAGATGGACTGTGGTTAGCAGTACAAACATGAGAGTGTTCTCTCATGAACTATAACAATGTACAATACTAATTCATGGAGTTAATAATAGAAGGTATATGGAAAAAAATGTTCCAAATGTAAGCTATAGACCATAGTTAGTGGTCATAGTCTGATGATGTTCTTTCATAATCTGTAACAAATGTTCCACAACAATGCAATGTGTTGGTGGGGGGTGATATAAGGGAACTCTGCACATTATGCATGATTGTTTTGTAAACGCACAACTTCTCTAATAAAAAATATATTTTAAAAAATGCCAGCTCATTTCATATTATCTGCTTTGAGCAGCCTAGCAAACTAAACAGATATTATTGGAAGGGCCACAAGAGCAGGCTGTAGGCTGAATTTCCAGGTAGGATTCCATTTAAACTCTGGTAGATTGATTGCACTAATAACCCCAATTTTCCATAACTCCCTGTATCCCTGCACTTTGGTAGTGTCCTCTCACACTGACTCTGTCTTGTCCTTGTGACTTACTTTGGCCAATGAGATAGGAAATTTGATGGTACAGCAGCAAAACTGAAACCAGCAGAGCCCTGGAAAGGCACTTATAACCAGTCCACTTTCTCTCTTGCTTCTTTGCTTCACCATGAGAACATGCTTGGGCTAGACTTTTAGATTATGAGAAACACATGGTCCAGTCGTCTCTGTTGTCTCAGCTGACAGTCAGCCATCTGTTAGATATGCAAAGTGAGCCTTAGCTGAGACAAAAATAACTCTCCTGTCAGGCCCAGACTAGATCAGAACGGACCAGGTACCTGGATTCATGATAACAAATAAATGGTTATTGTTTTAAGTCACTGAGTTTTGAGATGGTTTGTCATATAGCATTATTATGATAATGGATAACTGATCCACATGTCACAAAATTGACTCATGCAAAGAACTGTGCTTCTGCCATAATCACTTCAACCACTGGTTCCAGGTTTCAGATTATGGAAGCATAGGTGTTGAAAGCAGAACATAGGTCATCCATTTTGTTAGCAAGAATTGGCACATAAGCAGTGTTGTCCTGGAGCCAGTCGTATGAAATTATCTTCCCACAGAAGAGAAAATACAATAGCACCTGTGTTTGTTTCAGCGGCATATTGATGATGGATAGCTTGATTTTCAAATGCGTCAAAGTTTCTCACTATTCTGAAAAACATTACTTTGATATTTATCTCAGTAGGTTCCTAAGTATAAGTCTCTCTCCTTCGTTAATGGTCTCTGTTCTGATTTCATACTTTGTCCTAGTTTCACTTTAAAACTCATTTCAAAGTATTTAGGAAGTAGGTATGAATCCCAAATCTGAGAATTATAGAAACACTGAATTCAGGATCTAGAAGACTACTTTTCATATAACTGTGGGCAAGATGTATGGAACATTAGTAAAGCCCACCCTTACAGGTGGGACTTTGTTCTTAAGCCTCCTGACTATTCTCTCACGCTTAACCTTTCCACGTTTTATGTGTGTTGGGTGTGTAGTGAGGTGAGAAAAGCCTTGGAGATCCACTAAAACAACATGCTCTAGTCTCAGATCTTTGATTCTATGAATACACTTCTCAAATACAGCATGTGGGTGAATGCTTGGAGTAACCACCCTAAATGTACAAATAAATTTAAGTTCACTCCCTCTAGTTTTGATTAGTGTTTCTCCTTAAATCCCAACCAAGGGTTGTTTTCCTTTCTTTTATATATTACAGAGTTTATTCAGAGCTCTTTTCTGGCACTATACTTAAGGATAGCAAAATGTTCTTGACAATTCAGGCAGTGTAATAATTTCCAGAAATCAATTTATGGATGCATTGGTTTAAGTGTCTTAATGTCCAAATTTTGGTGAAAAATGCCACAGACTGCCATTTGTTTGTATCACAAAAGCATTGCAGTTATCAGTGGCTGCTTTGGATACCTAATATGAGTTGATTCAGATTTGGAATGTATTTGTTGCTGATATACTCGGTTCATAAATCAAGGGCTAGAAGTTCAAATGTTACATGATAGGAAAAGGGTTATCTTCTATTAGAAGCCTCATTGTAAAGGTAAAATGTTAACATATGTTCTCATATTCATACTTATAATTGGGTATCTAAGTAACTATAAACATTTTGATAAGTAATATGCTGTTCTCAATCATGGTCAGTGGAATATCCTTTACAATTTTGAAAATGTGAAATCAAGCTGAATGGCATACAATAGGAGATGTGTTAAATAATTGATGGTAGAATGATAGAATGATAGATAGTACATAGCTATGGTTGGCAGAATTCTAAGATGGTCTTCAAGATTCCAGCTGTTGGTGTACATGGCCAGCATAATCCCCTCCTTGAGTGTGGGCAAGACATGTGAATATAATGGGAGAGCTGCTTCCTTGATTAGGTTATATTATACGGCAAAGGTGGTGAAATACTCACCGCTGTGATTGTATTACATTTTATAAGAGATTCTCTTGTTTAATTTGAAGAAGTTGCCATATTGTAAGAGGGGCATGTGCTAGGACCTGAGGGTGCTTCTAGGTGAGCCCCGAATGACAGCCAACAAGAAAAGGGACCTCAGACTTAACTGCAAGGAACTGAATTCTGCCAAAACCTGAGTAAATTTAGTATGTGCTAGATATATTCCTCCTTGTTGATGGTTTTTAATTAATGTCTTAATCTTCTCCTTTGTATGGGCCATTGTTTCCTAATTCTTGATGTGCTTTATAATCTTTTGTTGCAATATGAACATTTTGATATTTTAATGTATCTCTGGAATTTACACTCTAAGGCATCTGTTCCCTAAGCTTGTATCCAGCTAGTGTTATGATAGAGCTTTCCTGGAATGCCAGGAACTAACAAGATGAGAAACCGAGATATAAAATGTTATACACAATATGCTCTAAAGAGTGCCAAGAAAAATATGTAGAAAGACCAGAAAGAGATATTCTAACATAAGTGGATTTTTTTGCATTTAATTTTTAATTAAAACTTTTATTTTTAAATAATTTCAAACTTAAAGGACAGTTGCAAAAATAATACAACACCCATAGAGAGAACCCCAGCATACAACCCTTCCACTCCCTGATAACCAGATTCACCAATGTTAATGTTTTGCCACATTCGCTGCATCATTCTTTTTCTCTCTCTCCCTCTGTATGTTCTAAACATTTGAGAGTAATTTGTATACATTATGCTCCTTGAACACATAATATTGCATACATATTTCCTAATAAGAAGGATTTCACCTAAGGAGCAGTTATCAAGTTGAAGAAATTTAACAGTGATGTGAAGCTTACAGTCTAATTCCAATTTTTACATACATCCCAATAATGTCCTTTTTAAAATATATTTTTTATTACAGAAGTTATGAACTTACAAAACAGTCATGCACATGTGTAGAATTCCCATACAACACCCCTTCACCAACACACCACACCGTTGTGGAACATTTGTTACATATTATGAGATAATATCATCAGACTATTACCACTAACTATGGTCCATAGGGTACATTTGGCATATTTTTTCCATACCCCTTTATTATCAACCTTGTACACCTTTGGCATTGATGCAATAATATTACACTATTGCTGTTAACTATAGTCCACAGGTTATATGAATTGTATTTTCCTCATGCTTCTCCACATTCCCACTACCCTGCAATAGTGATGTACATCCCTTCTAGTTCACAGAAGGACATTCTTGCATTTGTACTATCAACCATAATTCTCATCCACCTCTGGTTGTTTTATTCAGTCCCTAGATTATTCTCTGGATGTCAAGTGTTTTTTTGCTAGAATTTGGGTGATTTCTTTTGCCCCTTTTACATGTTTCTATGTACATTTTCTATAATGAGAATAGATTCCTTTGATATCCATAAATAATTAAGAATAACCCTGGACAAAGCAAGAAAATGTAGGTATTGAGAATATAAAAATTATTGAACAAAATGTGCCTTTCTTAAAGATATTTGTGACAGTAATTTTACTTGTAACTATCAATATGAACTCACAACTCAAAAATATATTTCTTATCACTGTCCACTAAAACTGCCTAGAAGTAATGATACCCTAGTACCAATGAGCACACCTAGTGCTCAGATCTTGGTTTCTAAATACTATTCACTACTAGAAGAAACAAGGGCTCTTTGTAGAAATGGCTGATTCAAAGTCTGGGGCAGAGAAAGGACAAAGTGAGCCTGGAGCATCTTGCTCCAGAAAGCAATGAAATGCTCAAAGAATGATGAGGTCATATAAAAAGGCCAAAGGAGCCAGATTGAAGGGGTACCCTCTGGTCAAATTTGGGAAAAATCAGAGCTTCAGAAGGATAATGATTATAATTGTTTATAACACATTGAATTAAAAAAAAAATCCACGAGTCCTTTGTGATATATAGAAAAAAAGAATATTAGGAAAAGAGGAAAGCTCTTCTTCATAGGAGAATGCCAAGGAACGAAAAAATTATAAATATCATTTTACAATCCTTAATGTAATAATGATCATTGATTCAGACAGAGATAATCACTGGATGTTAAAAACATTGTATAAAATATTGTTGGGGAATGTGGAGAAGTTGGAGCCCTTATACATTGTTGGTAGGGTTGTAAAATGGTGCAGTCACTGTGGAAGTCAGTTTGTAGTTCCTCAGAAAGTTGAACATAGAATTATCATATGTCCTAGCAATTCTACTTCTTTGTATATACTCCAAGAAATTGAAAGCAGGGACTCAAACAGTTTTGTACGGATATTTGTTCATAGCAGCATTATTCACAATAGCCAAAAGGTGAAAGCAACCCAAGAGTCTATCAACAGATAAATGGATATATGTATATTACTCAGCTTGAATGATGTTCTGATACATGCTACAATATAGATTAAACTTGAAGACACCATGTTGAGTGAAAATAAACCATATACAAAAGACAAATATTGTATGGTCACATTTATATGAAATACCTAGAATAAGCAAATTCATAGAAACAGATAGTAGATTATAGGTTACCAAGTGCCAGGGAGTCAGGTTTAGTTGCTTAATGGGCACAGAGTTTTTGTTTGAGGTGATGAAAAATGTGGTGTAATGGATGTTGGTGATGATAATACCACTCAATTTTACACTTGAAAGTAGTTAACCACAAAGGAGAGTAAGAGAAGAGCAGGCTTTGAGCCATCACCCATATGGACAAAATCTATGGTAAAGGGATAGAATGTGGTTGCATGTTGGGGGATGGGGCAGATGAGTGGTGGTGTTCCTGGGTTTGGTGGTGCAGCACTGGGGGGTGGGTGGATTAGGAAGGGCTGGTTCAAATCCCCAGGGCATGTAACTGTGAATCTTGACATTCCATGGGTTGGGAGAGGGGGGTATCATGGGCCCTGGGGGGCTGGGGAGAAGGGAACAGTCAAGATCTAATGGGTTGTTTGGTGGTCATGGGGAAGGTTTTTCATTACCTTACAGTAATGGACACAGGACATGGTAAATATCTTCAAAATTATTAAACTGTATCATCTAAATTGTAAAGTATACTGTAAATCACTGACAATGTTTAGTTGCTATATTTTGCTATCTGCATAACAGTTATAACAATGCTAACAACCAAAAAAAAGGAGGGGGAGGAGTTAATATGGGGTGGGGAAGGGGGGGGTGGTTTGGTATCTGGGAGTCTCCGGCACTCTGTGTGTGACTTTGCTGTGACCTAAAACTTCTTTGAAAATTAAATGAAAAATTGGGAGACAATGGGGATTGAGAGGAGGGTGTCATGGCACACCAGACATCTGATAACACAGTGATAAAGGGAAGGAAAAAAGGGAAGGAAGAAAAGAGAAAGGGAATAAAAATGAATATATATATATATATATATATATATATATATATATTTAAAGGCATTTCCTTTGCTTTTTTGCCCATTTTTTAAATGTCCCAATTCACTAATTATATTTTATTTTGTTTTATTCTTTGTTTGATTATTTGTTTTTTTTCTTCTCTCTTTTTTTTTTTCCCCTGAGTTTCCTTATGTTTGTCTCTTGCATGTAAGCTTATCACACTTGTTTCTTTTTCCTAGTAAGTGTATTTGATTATTTTATGGACTAAATGCTCATGGAGGATTTGGATCACAGAAGGGTTACAATGGGTACTGCGGGGGATTATTGGGGGGGTGTCTGGGGGGGGTTTCGTGGGGATTGGTTCATCCGAATATACATGAAAGATATACAAAATCATTCAAAGGATAGGGAGATGGGGCATGGTCACGATGGGTGGATAATCACACAATAAATGAGGGAATCTGAATTCCTAGCATGGAGAGCTCTGCCACAGTCTCCAAGGGAGCAGCAATAGTCCTCTGAGTGTAGGGACAGTGGCTGTCAAAATAGGATGACCCACTGATGTGTTTTTTTTTTTATTGATGACTACCCTTGTGAGTCTTTGTTCTTGTAAATGAGACTTAGCCTGCAGTTGTGGGGTGCCTAAGGGTTGCCACCTGAGAGCCTCCTTGTTGCTCAAATGTGGCCTCTCTCTAAGCCAAACTCAGCATATGATTGCATTATCTTCCCCTCAACGTGGGACATGACTCCCGGGGATGAGCCTCCCTGGCAACAAGGGATTAATACCAAGTGCCAACTGGCAACACAACTGGAAAAAGACCTTGAATAAAAGGGGGAAATGGTAAAGACAAATGAGTTCAAGTGGCTAAGAGACTTCAAAGAGAGTCTGGAGGTCATCCCAGAGGTAACTCTTACTCACACCTCAGTAGGAGCTCATAGAACATCTAAGTGCCTATCACCCCACACAGAGGGGTTCCTGAGAGCTCTGGAGACACCCAGGTCCTACATAAGGGGGGATAGCCCCAGAGACTGATGCCTTATCAGTGGGTTCTATTTTGGAATCTGTGCTCCTGAGAGTGACAGAATTAGACTCAAATAAGTCCTCCCTGCACATGGTTCACCAGTCCCTTCTATTCAAACCTATATGTGATGCTGGAGTTTTTAGGTATACTTCCAGAGACTGGAGCCTCTGGCCTACCTATGTGCCAGGAGTGCATGAAATCTCAGTGGAGCTACAACTCCTACCCTACAGCTCAATGGACTCCTCCAAGTCACCTGGTGAGGAGACAACAATGGGCAATGGCCATCCCAGGGAATGGAGAGGGCCTGCATCTGCAGGCAGGATCATCCCACCCACAAAATCCATGGGATATAAGCCCTCTCTCACTTGGAGTTGGAGTGGACATCACCATCCCAGTCCCCTCAGGATTGGGGGAAGAACTATGGACTAGAGTGGACTTGATGGTATTCTGTTGTTCACATATGGTGATTCTAGCAATGCAAGAAATTATAACAATGAGGTGGAGCCAGTGGCCACTTGACACTTTTGGGGTAGGGAGGGGATGAGCAGTTGAAATACAGGGGCTTCTTTGGGAGTTAGAGGTTGTCCTGAGTACCGTTGTGGCAACGGATGTAGGCCATTTTAAATCAGCACACACCACTCAGAACTCAGTGGGAGAGAGTGTGGTCTACGGTGTGAACTGTGGTCTATGGTTGGTGGCAAGGCTCCAGGATGTGTAAGTTCATTGAGGGTGGTGGGCCACACTTGTGGGAGATGTTTGTGTGGGATCTGGTGGGAGGTGTGGGAGGTGGGCAAATTGGGAATCCCAGTGGGTTCCTTGTAATATTTTGGGTAATCTAAGCACCTCTTAAAATATATGTATATAAATATATATAAATAAAATTTTTGTAAGCAAATACACATATATGCATAAAAAAAAAAAGAAAGTAGTTAACCAAACTCAGCATATAAATGCATTACCCACCCCCCAGCGTGGGACATGACTCCCGGGAATAAGCCTCCCTGGCACCAAGTGATTACTACCAAGCACTGGCTGGTGATGCAACTGGAAAAAGACCTTGAATAAAAGGGGGAAAAGGTAAAGGCAAATGAGTTTATATTGTTAAGAGACTTCAAGGTTTGTCTGGAGGTCATCAGAGAGGTAACACTTATGCAACTCTCAGCAGAATATCATAGACTGCCAAAGTAGATATTACCCCAAATAGAAGGGCTCCTGAGGGCTCTGGAGATATCCAGGTCCTACGGTCATGGCAAATAGCTCTGGAGTTTGGTGCTTTGCCAGTGGGCCCTACTTTGGAGTTTGTGCTTGCAAGTGTGACAGAGTTGGACTAAGATGTGACTTCTCTACACATGCCTCTTTCAACCCTTTTATTTGAATCTATAGTTGATGCTGGAGTTGGTAGGTGTACATCCAAGAGACTTGAATCTCTGGGCTGTCCATATGCCAGCCTGGCCCTGAGCCTCAGCGGAGTTGCAACACCTATTCTCCAGGTCATTGGACTCACCCAGGACAACTAACAAGGAGATGAGGATGGGCAACTACCACACCAAGGAACCGAGAGAGTCTACAGCTGCAAGCAAGAGAGTCCCATCCATCAGTCATATGGAATTGAAGCCCCCTCTCAATTAGAGGTGGAGTGGGCACCACCCTCCCAGAATCCTCAGGACTGGGGAATGAACTATGAACTAAAGTAGACTTATTGGTAATCTACTATAGACTTATTGTGATTCTAGCAATGGAATAAATTATATCATTGATGTGGCCACTGGAGGTTCTGAGGGGAAGGAGAGGGAAAAACAGGTGAAATATGGGGGCACTTTCGGGCTTGGGAATTGTTCTGAATGACATTACAATGACAGATACAGGCCATTACATATCTTGCCATAATCTACAAAATTGTGTGGGAGAGAGTGTAAACTACAATGTAAACTATAATCCATGCTTAGTGGCAATGGTCCAAAATGTCTCCATCAATTCTAATGAATGTACCACACTAATGAAGGATGTTGTTAATGTGGGAAAATGTGGGACATGTAAGGAGTGGGGCATATGGGAATCCCCTACATTTTTATGTAACATTTATGTAATCTAAATACCTTTTTTAAAAAAATAAAAATATATATTTAAAAAAGGATATCAAGTACCAATATCTTCAAATGTTGATAAGCTTTTATATCTTTAAGTCCCACTAATTCACAATTTAATACCATACACACTACATACTCAAATTTCCAATCTTTTATAGCACATAACAAAGTTATTAGAAAAACTGGACTACCACGGCAAAGGATGTTACAGAGTTCTGACAGGGAAAGCCAAGATTAGGGAGTGGTTTTAAGAAACATGTCTACTAAAAAACATGGGAATAGAAGTAATTTAAAATGTTCAACACATATTAAATGCGTGACTGTGATTCCACATCACCATTTAGTGTGTGTTGTATTATAGGGTATAAAAACTGCCAGCCCCACCAAGTGAAATGTTGACACCCAAGACAGTCAAAGCCTCCCATATTTCAATATCCCACTATTTTTCGGTTGTACCAAAAAATAGACAAACTCCATTGTATGGCTATACCACATTTTGTCTATCCATTCATTGGTTGATGGACACTTGCATTGATTCCATCTTTTGGTAATTGTGAATAGTGCTAGTATAAACATCGGTGTGAAAATATCTGTTTGAGCCCCTGTTTTCAATTATTTTGGGTATATACCTAGTAGAGGGATTGTTATCTCATACGGCATTCTATACATACCTTTCTGAGGAACTGCCAAACTCTCTTCCACAGTGGCTGCACAATTTTGCATTCCCACCAACAATGAGTGAGTGTTTCTCTTTCTCCACATCCACACCAACACTTGAAATTTTCTGTTTTTGTTTTAAAAGTAGTCATTCTAGTGTGTGTGAAATGGTATCTCATTGTGGTCTTTATTTGCATTTCACTAATAGCAAATAATGTTGAACATCTTTTCATATGCTTTTTAGCCTTTGTATATACTCTTGTAGAAATATCTATTCAAGTCTTCTGCCCATTTTTAAATCGGGTTGTCTTTTTATTGTTGAATTGTAGGATTTATATATTGCAACATTACTACTAATCATGGTCAATAGTTTACATTATGGTTTACACTTTGCACTGTAGAATTTTACAGATTTTGACAAAACGTATAATGGCCTGTATCCATGAATGCAAAATCATGCAGAACAATTCAAATGCCCTAAAAATGCCCCATGAATCCATGTATTTTTCTCTCCCTCTCCCTCAGTACCCATGGTAAACAATATCTTGCTATCAATGATAAAGGTTCTTCCATTACTACAATAATAATGTCTACTTTGGTCCATTGTTGCATTCCACCCTTATGTTCTTCATTCCTCAGTCTTGAGGATTTTGGAATGGTGATGCCTGCCCTGCTTCAGATTGAGAGGGGGCTTAAACCTTATGGTACTCTATGCTTTTTGGAATGGGTGTTGTCCATCATCATCATTTCGCTAGTTGTCCTGGGTGAGTCCAATTAACTGGAGAGTAGGTGTTGGCTGCAACTCTGCTAAGACTCAGGCTCAAACAGCATATGAACAGACCAACGATTTAAGTCTCTGGGACATACATTTAATGGGTATAGTGCTAATTATAGGTTCATAAAAGATGCATAAGCATCTTTTGTAGAGAAATTATAAATGAGTTTAACCTGTGACAGTTGGGAAATAGGTTATCATATATTCCAAGGCAAGGCCCACAGACAGGGTGCTGATTTCATGGGGTTGTGTGCCTTGCCTATAGTGTCCAGGTGTCTCTAGAGCCTTCAGGAGCATCCCTGTTTGAAGTTTCATCTACTGTGGCAGTTAGTGAGATCTGCCTGAGATGTGCATAAGTGTAACCTCTGGAATGACCTCCTGACTCACTTTAAAATCTCTTAGGGGAAGCAGATGTAGTTCAAGTGGTTGGGTGCCTGCTTCTCATGTACAAGGTCCTGGGTTCGATTTCTAGTATCTCCTAAAAACAAACAAAAAACCCCAATTCTTATTGGGGAATGGATGTAGCTCAGTGGTTGAGTGCCTGCTTCCCACATACGAGGTCCTGGGTTCAATCCGTGGTACCTCCTAAAAAAATCTCTTAGCCTTAAAAACTCTTTTGTATTTAATTTTCCCCCCTTTTGGTCAGGGTCTTTTTCCAAATGCATTGCTGGTTGGCACTTAGTATTAATCTCTTGGTGCCAGGGAGGCTTATCCTCTGGAGTCATGTCCGACATGGGGAGGGGGAGGGAAGCAAGTTTATTTGCTGAGTTTTGCTTAGAGAGAGGCCATATTTGAGTAACAAGGAGGTTTTCAGGAGATAACTCTTAGGCAATAAATGCTATTAGACTTAGTTTTAATTTTACAAGAATAGGGCTCATAAGTTCAAGCATTAATATAGATGGTGTGGCTTATTGGTCTGTTTTCTTTTATTAGGCACTGCCTATGTCTGTAGAGATTCTTGCAACTCTATTAGAGAATATATCAGAACTCCCCAGGATGGGAATTTAATATTTTGTTGGTTGCCGTGTGGGTCTCTACCCACTGAGATAACATCCTATGACCATATGAACACATTCATATTCCATAGAGGCATGCCCCGGGTGCATACTTCTCCATACACCCCCCCCACACCAACACCCTGCATCAGTGACCCTCCCCTGCCATAGTTGCCAAAAGACCACTTCCACAATTGTATCTCAACCACAGTCCTCTACCTCCCCAGAATTCACCTGTTCCTTCCTCCAGCCCTCCGCCCCAGCTCTACGGATAGCCCAACCCACCCCCCAAACACCTCTCACACTCACACTCCAGCATCATTAACCCCATTCATATTGCTGTACCGCCGTCACTCCCATCCACTGCCAAACCTCCTCCACCCATCTTTTCATAGATTCTACCCAGATTGAGCATTGGCTCACCCAATCTCTACTAGCTTTCTATCTCCTAGTAATCTATCTGTAAAGACTCTACCTCTGGGAGTCTGCTCAATATATTTACTTCATATCACTGACATCATGCAATATTTGTCCTTTAGTGACTAGTAAGGCTTAAGTCACTCAACATAAGGTCTTTGAGATTCATCCATGTTGTTGCATGTGTCAATATTTTATTCCCTCTTACAACTGAGTAATATTCCATTGTGTATATATACCACATTCAGTTTATTCATTCATCAGTTGATGGACACTTTTGTTGCTTCCAGCTTTTGGCAATTGTGAATAATGCTGCAATGAACATTGGTGTGCATGTATCTGTTAATGTCCCTGCTTTCAATTCTTCTGGGTATATTCCTAGTAGTGGGATTGCTAGATCATATGGCAATTCTATACTTAGCTTCCTGAGGATCTGCCAAACCATCCTCACAGTAGCTGCATCATTCCACATTCCCACCAGCACTGGATAAGTGTTCCTACTTTTCCACAGAAAACATGTAGTTTTCTATTTTTTTCATAGCAGCCAGTCTAATAGGTGTAACATGATATCTCATTGTAGTTTTGATTTGCATTTCCCTAATAGCTAGTGATGTTGAGCATCTTTTCACGTGTTTTTTAGCCATTTGTATTTCCTCTTTGGAAAAGTGTCTATTTAAGTCTCTGGCCCATTTTTAAAATGGTTTGTTTGTCTTTTAATTTTTGAGCCTAAAGAGGAAAAGGAAGCCCAGAGGGGAAGGCAGAGACCAGCCAGAGATCGGTGACCATCTGGCTTCAACATGTGGCAACTGACTTTGGTGAGAAAGCAAACTTGAGTTGGACATTTTACAGCCTGCCTTGTAACCGTAACCTTTTACCCCAAATAAACACCCTTTATAAAAGTCAACAGATTTCTGATACTTTGCATTGGCCACCCTTTGGCAGACTAATATAGGGTTTGTCAATTTTGTTAATCTTCTCAAGGAACCAGTTTTTGATTTTGTTAATTCTTTCTAGTGTTTTATTCTCAATTTCATTTACTTCAGCTCTAATCTTTGTTATATCTTTTCTTCTGCTTACTTTGGGTTTAGTTTGCTGTTCTTTTCTAGTTCCTCCAGGTGTGCAATTAGATATTTTATTTTAACTCTTTCTTCTTTTTTTTAATGTAAGAATTTAGAGCTATAAATTTCCCTCTTAGCATGGTCTTTGTGGCATCCCATAAATTTTGATATGTTGTCTTCTGGTTTTCATTCATCTCCAGATATTTACTGAATTCCCTTGTAATTTCTTCTTTGAACCATTGGTTGTTTAAGAGCATGTTATTTAACTTCCATATATTTTTTATTTTTTTCATTTAAAAATTTATTGAAGTATATCATGCATACATAAATATATATAAACAATAAGTGTATAGTTATGGTTATGAACTTATAAAATAAATATACAAAACATCATTCAGGGCTCTCATACCTCACCCTACCACCAATATCTTACATTGTTGTGCAACATTTTTAATAAATGATGAACTAGCATCCACAAAATATTACTACTAACCAAAGTATCTTACATTTGGTGTGTTTTCCCCCAGTCCACTCTGTTATTATTATTATTTTATATCATTCATACATAAACATACATAAACAATAAGTGTAGAGTAAAAGTTATGAACTTAAAAAGCAAACATGCATGACATCATACAGCATTCCCATACATCAACCCACCACCAACACCTTGCATTGTTGTGAGACATTTGTTACAAATTATGAAAGAATATCATCAAAATCTTACATTTGGAGTATTGCTCCCCCAACCCACTCTATTATTATTACTATTATTTTAAATATATATATTTTATTACAGAAGTTGTGAACTTACAAAACAATCATGCTTATGTGCAGAATTCCCATACAATACCCCTCCATCTACACACCACACCTTGGTGGAACATCTGTTACAGATTGTGAAATAATACCAGCAGACTATGACCACTAACCATGGTCCATAGCATACATTTGGCACACTTTTTCCATACTCCTCCAATATCAACACAGTGCATCTTTGGCATAGATGCATGTATATTACAGTATTGTTGTTACCCACAGTCCATAGGTCACTCCAGTTGTATTTTTCCCATGCTTCTCCACATTCTCACACCGTGTAATAGTGACATACATCTGCTCTAGCTCACAAAGGACACTCTTGCATCTGTATCATCAACCAAAAATTCTCATCTACCTCTGGATTTACTGTGTTATTCAGTCCTTAGATTATTCTCTAGCTTTCTTTCTATTGACATTTGCATCCTTAGACCACACTTTCCAGCCACATTCCCATTTATAAACTAGCTGTTACTCACTATAATGTGTTACCATGTTTCCACAAGTTTACAGTAAAGTTAATTAAAACTTCTACATACATTAAGCATCAGTAGTCCATCTCAGCCCTCCTCTTACCTCCTTTAAGGAGCCACCACCTACCACCAGGTCTTGAAGATGTTTTCCTACATTTTCTTCTAGGAACTTTACGGTTCTTCTTTTATATTTAGGTCTTTGATCCAATTTGAATTAATTTTTGTATAAGGTATGAGATAGGGGTCCTCTTTCTTTTGGCTATGGATATCCAGTTCTCCCAGCACCATTTGTTGAATGGACTGTTCTGCCCAAGCTGGGTGGATTTGACAGGCTTGTCAAAAATCACTTGACCATAGATGTGAAGGTATGTTTCTGAACCATCAATTGGGTCCCATAGGTCTATGAGTCTGTCTATGCCAGTACGGTGCTGTTTTCACAACTGTAGCTAGGTAATATGATTTAAAGTCTGGAAGTGAGAGTCGTCCAACTTTGCTTTTCCTTTTTAAGATGTTTCTGGCTATTCAGGAATTTTATCCTTCCAAATAAATTTGGTAATTGGGTTTTCCATTTGTTTAAAAAATGCTGGTGGAAATTTTATCAGAATTGCCTTGAATCTGTTTATCAATTTGAGTAGAATTGACATCTTAATGATATTTAGTCTTCTAGCTCATAAGTGTGGAATGTTCTTCCAATTATTTAGGTTTTTTATATTTTCTTTTAACAATGCATTGTAGTTTTCTGAATACAAGTGCTTTACATCTTTATTTAAGTTTATTCCTAAATATTTGATTCTTTTAGTCTCTATTTTAAATGGTATTTTTTTTCCTGTCTTCCTCCTCAGATTGTAGATTACTAGTGTCTTTTAAAGTCTATTTCATCTGACACTACTCTGTTTTTTTTTTTTTTTTTTTTTTGTCACTGCATGCATGGAAAATCTTTTTCCAGCCTTTCACTTTCAATCTTTTGGTATCCTTGGGTCTAAGTTGAGTCTCTTGCAAACAGCATATAGATGGCTCATATTTCTTAGCCATTCCACCAGTCAGTGTTTTTTGTTTGGGAAGTTTAATCCATTAACATTCAATTTTATTACTGTAAAGGCAGTTCTTCTTTCACCCATTTTGACCTTTGGGTTTTATCTGTCATATTTTATTTTCACCACTCTTTTGAGACTTTTGGTTTCTTTTACTGATATACTCTTCATTTCTAGACTCTCTTCCAAGCCTCTCTCTCTCCCCTATCTTTTCTTTTCAGATTGTAGCATGCCTTTTAGTATTTCCTTCAAGCTGGTCTCTTTGTTATAAATGCTCTGAGTTTCTGTTTATCTGTGAATATTCTAAAATCGCCATCATTTTTGAAAGACAATCTTGCTGGATATAAGATTCTTGGCTGGAAGTTTTTCTCTTGCAGTATCTTAAATATATCATACCACTGTCTCCATGGTTTCTGATGAGAAATCGGCACTTAATCTTATTGGATATCCCTTATATGTTATGCATTGCTTTTCTCTTGCAGCTCTCAGAATTCTCTTTGTCTTTGGCATTTGACATTCTGATTAATATGTGTCTCAGAGTTGGTCTATTCGGATTTATTCAGATGGGAGTATGTTGTGTTTCTTGGTCATGAATGTCTATGTCCTTCAATAAGGATGGGAAAATTTCTACCATTATTTCTTCAAATATTCCTTCTGCCCCTTTTCTCTTCTCTTCTTCTTCTGGGACACACATGACATGTATGTTTGCACGTCTCTTGCTGTCATTTAGTTCCCTGAGACCTTGTTCAATTTTTTTTCATTCTTTTCCTCATCTGTTGTTTTGTATGTTCACTTTTGGAAGCCATGCCTTCAAGCTCACCAATCCTTTCTTCTGCCTCCTAAAATCTGCTGTTATATGACCCCAGTGTATTTTTAATTTCATTTATTGTGCCTTTCATTCCTATAAGGTCTGCTATTTTTCTATGTATGCTTTCAAATTCTTTTTTGTGCTCATCCAATGTTGTCTTTTTTATCATTTGAAAAACAATTTATTGAAGTATGTCATTTATACATGAACATACATAGACAATAAGTGTTCAGTAAACATTGTGAACTTACAAAACAAACATGCATAACATCACACAGTGCTCCCACACATCACCCCACCACAAATATTTTGCATTGTTGTGAAACATTTGTTTACAAATTATGAAAGAGCATCGTCAAAGTATTACTGTTAACTATAGTCCATATCTTTCTCCCCTATACCTTCTTTTTTAAGGATTTGTTTATTTATTTATTTTTACTTTTATCCATTTTTACCCCCGTCCCTGTTTTTGCTATTTTTGTGTCCATTAGCTGGGCAACTCTCTGTGTTCATTTCCTGTCCTCTCTTCTCATCCTTCTCCTCCTGTCTTCAATGGGATTCGATCCTCAGAACCTCCGATATGGGAGAGAGGCATCTTACCACTTGCGCTACCTTAGTTCCTGGTTTTCTGGTGCGTCTCGTCTTGGCTATCCCTTGCGTCACTCTCTTGTTACGTCATCATCTTGCTGCATGGCTCTTGGGGCCTGATGGCGCACCTACTCGCAGGGCCTGGTGGCACACCCATGCAAGAGGTCTGGGGGACTCATCTGGGCACGGGGTCTGGTGGTGTACCCACTTGCGGGCCCAGATGGCACACGTGTGCACAGGGCCTGGGGGTCTCACCTGCTTGTGGGGCCTGGCGATGCACCCATGTATGGGCATGGGACCTGGGGGGCTCAATCATGCATGGGGCCTGGTGGCACACCTGCTTGGGGGGCCTGACGGCACACCTGATAGTGGGGCCAGGGGGTTTACCTGCTCAAGGGGCCTGGTGGCGCACCCACGCACAGGACCTGGGGGGCTCACCTGCTTGCAGGGCCTGTTGGTGCACCTGCTCACGGGGTCTGGCAGCGCACCCTCGCATGGGGCCTGAGGGGCTCATCCATTTGTGGGGCCTAATGGAGCACCCGTGCACGGGGCCTATTGGCCTGCACACTTTCTATATTTTTCTTTTTTTCTTTTTACCGGGAGGTCTTGGGGATTGAGCCCAGGTCCCTCCATATGGGAGACAGACACCCAACCATTTAAGCCACATCCGTCCCCCTTCTATAACTCTTAAGGTTGACCAAAGTTACCTAGAGTTACACTCATTTCCCATACAGGATGGTAATATATAAATCAGACTTGGTTTATCACCAGCATTCTGAAAACCAGACCTAGGGAGAAAAACTAGGTTGGGAACACATGCATGGTTTCTTGTATAGTGAATGTTTAGCCTACCCTGATTATCACAAAATCAGGACAGCAAGAATATTTGCATCCAATGTCTTCTTTTTTTTTTTTTTTTTTTTGGGACCCCTCCCCCAACATTAGCAAGGGGAGGAATAATTAATGGTTTTATTTTTTTTAAATTTTTTTTTTATTTTTATTTTTTGCGGTTTTATTTATTTATTTATTTTTATTATGGGTAAAAATCAAAATTCTCACAATACATACAAACATTTGTAAAATGATATATAAATATATATGCATATATGTGTATTTGCTTACAAAAATGTTATTTTTATATATATATATACATATATTTTAAGAGGTGCTTAGATTACCTAAAATATTATACGGAACCCACTGGGATTCCCATGTTGCCCACCTCCCACACCTCCCACCACATCCAACACAAACATCTCCCATAGTGTGGCCCACCAACCTCAATGAACTTACGCATCCTCTGCAGGCAGGATCATCCCACCCACCATATCCATGGGATATAAGCCCTCTCTCACTTGGAGTTGGAGTGGAAATCACCATCCCAGTCGCCTCTGGATTGGGGGAAGAACTATGGACTAGAGTGGACTTGATGGTATTCTCTTGCTCACATATGGTGATTCTTGCAATGCAAGAAATTATAACAATGAGGTGGAGCCAGTGGCCACTTGACAGTTTTTGGGTAGGGAGGGGATGAGCAGTTGAAATACAGGGGCTTCTTTGGGAGTTGGAGGTTGTCCTGAGTACTGTTGTGGCAATGGATGTAGGCCATTTTAAATCAGCACACACCACTCAGAACTGAGTGGGAGAGAGTGTGGTCTACAGTGTGAACTGTGGTCTATGGTTGGTGCCAATGTCTTCTTAATATCCTTAATCTCTTTTGCCATCTCATTGAATTTGTTGAGATTTGTTTGAACATTTATGATCAGTTGTCTCAACTCCTTTATGTTATCGGGAGGCTTGTCTTGTTCCTTTAACTGGGCCATATCTTCTTTTTTTTTTTTTTTAAAGATTTGTTTTTATTTATTTATTCCCCCCTTGCTGCTTGTGCTCTCTGTGTCCATTTGCTGTGCGTTTTTCTGTATCTGCTTGTCTCCCTTTGTTGGGTCATCTTGCTGTGTCAGCTCACCACCCTTGCAGGCTGGCTTGCCTTCACCAGGAGGCCCTGGGAACCGAACCCAGGGCCTCCCATATGGTAAACGGGAGCCCAACTAATTGAGCCACAGCCGCTTCCCCATATCTTCTTGTTTTTTGTTATGGATTGTAAATTTTTGTTGGTGTCTTGACATCTGGTTTACCAGATATATTTATTCTGGGTACAGTTTCTCTCATTTTAATTTTGGGCTTTCTTGCTCTTTCACCTTTGCTGGTTGTGTAGTAGGAGTCCAGGATGTAGTTGGTGCTGTAAGCTGTGGAGGCTCAAGCTGCCCGTATTTCCCCAGGGACTGATGAAGCTTCTCCCATCTTTCTCCTTTGCCACAGGTAGGGACAGAGCCACAGCCATGTTTAACAATCCAAGTCTTCCAGGCCTAGAGTTTAGTTGCTGGTAGAGACAGATGAAGGCACACCTATCCTCCCCTGCCTGGTGTGGGGATGAAGCTGCAGGTGTGGTCAGCAATCTATGCTGTGAGGGTCCAAAATGACCACAGTTGCCCCAGTAGAATTCTGACTATTCAGTCTGTGCCAGTCGAATGTACCTGGAGTTACCCAGAGAGGCTGGTGCAGGGCCTGCCAGCTTCCTCCCTGCCAGAAATGGGGCTGAAGCTTAGTCTAGGGCTGCAGTCTGATCTGGGTGGAAAGAAGCCGGTCCCTACTGTCACTGTGATTTTCAACCAGCCTGGCTTCCCCTCATGCCGGGGGGGGGGGGGGGGAGTCAAAAAGGCAGCCACTGGCCTCTTTCTTGACTTGGACATGCTCAAACCGTAGCTTTTCCCCCTGTTTTACTTTAGCCAGCTGAACTTACTAATCAGTAGCTGAAACTGGTGCCCAACTGTCTCTTCCTCCCCCGTTCCTGGGAAATAGAGCCTCCAACTCCAGCCACAGAATAGCTCCTGAGGCAGCCCACGCAACCATTGGAGGATGGGCACTGGCCTCCGGGGCATGGAGTGCTCTACTTACGAATCTTCTCTGCAGATGGGCAGTCTCCTTCCATACTTTCAAGGATGCTGCAGGATGCTCTTCTGGTCTCCTGGAGCCTCCAAATAGGTGCTTTAGATAGCTCTGGGTGATTACTAACTGCCCTGTAGCACGAGCTGACTCTAGGAGCTCCTTACTCTGCCACCATCCTGATGGTTGTCTCCATCTAGTTTATTTTCAATCTTCCCATTGTCCCTTTCATTCCCATAATTTCTGCTATGTTTCTTTTTAAACTTTCAAATCCTTTATGCTCACACATTGTCTTCTTAGTGTTCTTTATACTTTTATGCATATTTTCTTCATGTCCTTGAATTGGTTTAGAGGATTTGTTTGAATTTCTTTGATTAGTTGCTCTATATTTTTTGTCTCTTCTGAAATTTTAATTTGTTCCCTTGACTGAGCTTTATCTTTCTGTTTCTTAATATGGCTTCTAATTTTTTGCTGATGTCAGGACACCTGATTATTTTGATGTGTTAACTCTGAAAGTCCATTTCTGCCTCTTGCCTAGGGTTTTATTTTTGACTAGCTTTATATTAAGGCTCTCCTTTGATGCTTGGTCCAACCTATTTTGGACCTTTAGAGTAGCCCTGTTTAACTGATCAGATTTTCTCTGCCCTTCTTCATCTGATTTTTGCCCTGGATATGCAGTACAAATTTTAATATTGTACTTTTTGTGGAATTGTTTCACCTCCAGGAGAAAGCTTCCTTTCCTCTGTTCCTTGTATGGGAATCTTGATCTGTTATTTTGTTTTTGTGCAAAATTTTCTTCTAGCTCCTATGATTTGTTTAAATTTTCTCCCTCACTCTGTGACCTCTTTCCTTAAAATTTTCATTTCTGGGCCCCATCCTGTTTTACAGCAGTTCATTCCACCACCACCCCCCTTTTTTTTTCTGTGAGGCTTTTCTGCTTCCATTTTTTCCATTAGAGCATCCCATCCCAGGGAGTTATATGGGTTCAATCCAGAAAGATCTGTGTTTTGCATTTAGTTGATCCACAAACAGAGACTGTATTGAGTGTGCACACCTCTTGCCAACAGTTCTGCAATGGTTTCTCTCTTTTTATTTTTCCCCTGTGGGCAGTTTTGTATGCAGCACTCCTCAATTATTGTGTTCTGCCCTATGTCTCTGCAGATGTGGGCCCCTGTGCATGGATATGAATGGGTTCTAAATCATTGTTGAGTGGCTCTATGATCTGTATCCATGGCAGGAGGGACCTGAGCCATGCTGCTTCTGTGTGGCTCCTCAGTTTTGCTGGATGGAGTACAAGTGAGGGAGCCATACTGATGGGTCTGGGGTGAAAATCTCCTACCTAATTTTAGATAGAAATATATGTTATGTTGATGGAGCTGTCTGGAGGTTCTTATTTATTTATTTATTTTTATTTAATTTTTATTTTTTAAAAGATACTTAGATTACATAAATATTACACAAAAAATATAGGGATTCCCATATGCCCCACTCCCCACACCTCCCACTTCCTCCTATTTCTGGAGGTTCTTGAGATTCTCAGTGAGCACTTAAGAATCACCCACTTTATTGATGCAGTCCAATAACTCTGTTGGCAGCTTCCCTGACCTTTGCTTCCTAGCCCTTTCAACGGAGGTGTATGTCTCTGTTTGTTTGTATTAAAATCAATCCTCCAACAGTGGCCAGTGGAGGTACTATAGTCAGGGAAAGGGAAAAAGAGGTGCAATATGGGGGCATTTTCAGGACTTGGAATTGACCTGAGTGACATTGCAATGACAGATACAGGCCATTATATATCTTGCCACAACCTACAGAATTGAGTGGGAGAGAGTGTAAACTACAATGTAAACTATAATCCATGCTTAGTGACAATGCCCCAGGATGAGTTTATCAATTGCAGTGAAGATACCACACTAATGAAGGACATGTGGGAGGGTGTGGGCGGTGTGGGGAGTGGGACATATGGGAATCCCTATATTTTTTGTGTAACATTTACGTAATCAAAGTATCTTTAAAAAAATAAAAAATATACATATAAAAAAACGGATAAATACCAGATATATAGTTCGAATAATACAGCAGATGTGGCAAAATGTTAAAATTGGTGGATCTGGGTATTGGGGTGGGGTGGAGTGGTGGTGGTATGCTGGAGTTCTCTGTATGGCTTTTGTATTATTTTTGTAATTGTTCTGGAAGTTTGAAATTATCTCAAAATAAAAAGTTTAAAAAACAAACAAACTGATCACACCCACACACACAAAATCAATCCTCCATAATTGGAAGACATAAAGTGACTTTCATTTTCCTGATAGACACAAAATAGACACTGAAAGAGAGGTCTATTTTGGATCTGAGTCATCTATACCCTTACATATAGCTATTTAGCATCTCGTTTCCTGTGGGGTGGGTCTCCTATAAGACCACTTACCTTAAGTGGGCCCTGGTTCTTGACTTCTCTGCCTTTTGCCACTTAAGGCTGTGGAACTGATGCCTAAATGTATAGTACCAATAAATTCTCTCAGGTAAAAAGTGAGCCACTCAGCAACTTACATTTATGGGATCAGGATTTTTCCTCAAAATTTGACCAAGTAGTTTCCACACTTTTAATCACTTAAATATTTTTAAGGAAGTCTTTTTGTATTTTTTTGTGCAATATTTTTTGTTGTTTTTGGCAGGCGGTCTCTTGATTGGAGAGTTTAATCTATTAACATTCAATGTTATCACTGTCAAGGAATTACTTACATTAGCCATATTTTCTTTAGGTTTACAAATGTTGTATGTCTTTTTTTTTTTTCTCAGAAAGTTATACATTTATTTTGGAACTAAAATTTGAAAGACCTACTAAGATTATAAAGATTGGTTGGCTCATTTATTTATTTATTTATTTTTAAAATTTATTTATTTTTTATTGTGGGTAAAAATCAAAATTTTCACAATACATACCAATATTTGTAAAATGATATATAAATATATATGCATATATGTGCATTTGCTTACAAAAATGTTATTTATATATATATAAATATATTTTAAGAGGTGCTTAGATTACCCAAAATATTACACGGAACCCACTGGGATTCCCATGTTGCCCACCTCCTTCTCTTTTTATCTTTTAGTTATTCTTACCAATAATCTTCTTTCCTACACTCTCCTTCAACTCTTTCCCTCCTGTTTTTTCCTTTCAACTTTCAGAACTCCCTTTAGTATTTCTTGAAGGGCAGGATATTTTGTTGAGAAACTCTCTTAATTACTGTTCATCTGTGAATATTTTGAACTTTCCCTCATTTTTGAATGCCAGCTTTGCTGGATAGAGAATTCTTGGCTGGAATTTTTTTTCTTTTAGCACCTTAACTATGTCATACAACTGCCTTCTTGCCTCCATTGTTTCAGATGAGAAATCAGCACTTAATCTTATCGAGCTTCCCTTGTATGTACATGTGATGGATCTCTTTTTCTTTTTCTGCTTTCAGTATTCCCTCTTTGTCTTGAGCATTGTACTGTTTGACATGTATGTGTCTTGGGGTAGGCCTGTTTGGATTTATACTGTTTGGGTATGCTGCACTTCCTGGACATGTATGTACATGTCCCTCAAAAGAGTTGGGAAATTTTCAGCCATTATTTCCTCCAACACTCCTTCTGCCCTCTTTCTCTTTTTTTCTCCCTCTGGAATGCCTGTAAGGCATATGTTTGTGCATTTCATGTTGTCCTTCAAATCCTAAGTCCCTGCTGAATTTTTCCTATCTTTTTATCTATATGATTTCAGATGTACTGTCTTCAACATCACTAATTCCTTCCTCTGCCTTTTCAAATCTGCTGTTACGTGCTTCTAGTGTATTTTTTATTTCTTGGATTGTGAGATTCATCACCATCATATCCGTTATCTTTTTATGTATGTTTACAATTTCTTCAGTATGTTCCCCCAGTGTCTTCTTAATATCCTTTATCTTCTCCTTTACTTCATTAAGTTGATTCATGATATTTGTATGGACATCCGTGATTTGTTGTTCCACTTTCTGCATCTCCTGTTATTTAGTTTGTTCATTAGACTGGACCATGTCTTCCTGTTTCTTAGTATGGCTTATAATTTTTTGTTGGTGTCTAGGCATCTGTTTATCTTGATGGGCTTAGTTGGTTGGTTAAAGTCTCTTTCTACTCTATGGTTTTATTTATTTATTTGTGTGTGTGTGTGTGTGGTAAAGCTCCTTTTTGACACTTGTTTCCTCTTATTCTATATTCTTGCAGTTGCCTGTATTCCAGTTTTCCTTTGGCTTCTTTATCTGTCTAGTTCCCTTCTGGATGATGCATAGCACTTTCCCATTCTATATATCTCCAAAGCAACTCCTTTAGATAGGTTTTGGCCTTTCCCCATTCTTTTTGTTGAGGGAGTTGGACTCTGTCTACTTCTATGCCGTCTTCCCGGAAGTCCCTACTTGTTCTTTAATCCATTATCACCAGGCTTCTGCTCTCCCAACCCCGACTCCACACCACTCTTTTTAAGTCCCATTTCTTTCTTGAATTTATCTTCACCATTGGTATGGTTGCACTTTTTCTGATTCTCCTCCTATCTTTCTGATTATTCCTTAGTATTTTTTCAAGCTCTTTTCCAGCTCACCCCTTTAAACATTGTTTTTCCCTAATATTTAACTTATTTTCTTATCCTCCCCCCACTGTCAGTAAGTTCATTCAAACCCTTAACTTCAGTTACCATGTGGTACTATGTGGTAGCTGAAGATTCCCAAATCCCCATCTATAGCCTGACTTTTCTCCTAAGCTCTAGATATCCAGCTTCCTACCAGACAGCTCTCCCTCACACATAACATGTCTAAAACAAACTCATCATCTCAAGTCACCATCCCAACATTCTCCTGTTTTCTCTATTTCTGTGAATAACATTTTCTTTCATCAAGTTGCCCAATCTACAAATCTAGGTCTCATTCTATTATTTTCTCTCTCCTTACTACTCACATGTAACCAAATTTGGTAGATTCTGCCTCCTTATGACCTTTCATATCTTTCATTCCTACTGCCACTGCCTTAGTTCAGTTCTTGTTCTTTCTCACCTTGAATACTGCAGTAGTCTCCTAACTAGACTTCCTGCTTCCCTTCTTGCCACCCTCAAATTCTTCACACCTATAGCACATAATTTGATCATGTCCCTCCCCTGGTCACAACCCTCCAGAATCAGGATAAAGTCTGAACAATATAGTTTGATCTGAAAGAACTTTCATGATCTGATCCTTATCTAACTCATTGCCACCAACCTTCTTCTTCAGAATCTGGCACTCTAACATATCAACCTACTGGCAATTCCTGAATACACTATGCTCTCTCAAACATCCATACCTTTGTGCATACAGTCCTTAGTCCTGAACTCCCTGCCTTCTGCTCTTATATAATCCACTTAGGTGACAATTCCTTGTTATTGCATTCTTATATTCCACTGAGCAGTCATAAGCACTCTTTCATTTTGGTTTCCATTGTACTTTGTTTAGACCTCCATTACAGCAATTTAGCATATTTTGTTCCATTTTCTTTTCATATCAGTGAACAACAGACTTAGGCCACATCTTGCCCTCAGGATTTCTGTTTGGTTTGCACAGTGGTTGGTTCCTTCCTTCCTTCCTTCCTACCTTCCTTCTCTCTCTATCTTTCTTTCTTTCATGTGAATGGATTGCTAAGATTAAACATCAAATTGTGATGTTTCAAATAAAAAATCTAGGGTTTTTTTTTTCATGGGAAACTAGAACACCAGGCAATACTAAGTTTATGTTTCCTCCTAGTAATAACTGTTGCTAAATAGTGTTGTCCTCCTTTAGACTGTGCTTGCATTCTCTAACTCTTCTTAGTCCTGATCCTCATTTCACTTCATTTACTGCACAGGCCTGGATCCTCTGGGCATTTGAGTTTTTTGTTGCTAGTTTACAAGTCCTTCTTAAACCTGATGTTTTGATATCACTGCTTGCTGTGATCTCCATGAAGACAGGGGCATGACTTGTTTTGGGCTGTATCTCTGGCTTTCAGAATTTCCTGGTACAGAGTAGACTATATATTTGTTTGATGAGTGAATGTATGCTCTATCTGGAATAATGTGGTAGATTGGATTGTAAGTCCCAATACTCCACTCCTCCCCATGTCTCGTCTCATCCTTTGCCATGAGACTTTGCAGTTCTTTCCACCCCATTGACTTTGGCCTTAGCCATGCAACTTGCTTTGGCCAATAAGATTTTAGTAGATATGATGTAGACAAAGGCTTGTGGTTGGGCTTGCTCTTCTGTGATTCTGCCACAAGGAAAGAATATACCTTGGATGACCTGCTGGTTCACAAATGATGAGTGATATGGAAAAGATTTGGATCTATACCCACTGTTTGGAGCCAAGGCCAGGTGAGGTCAGCTGATCCCCCACTGACCTTCACACATATGAGTGAGAATAAATGTTTTTTATCTTAAGTCACAAGTTATGGGATGGTTTGTTATGCAGCAATAGCTGATACAGATACCTTAGCTCCCCTTTAGCTTTCAAAATATTGCCCATCCTCAGTTCATTTCAAGGCTTGCTTCCATAATATACAAAGATTTCTTCACCAACTAAAATCTTATGGAACTTTCTTTTTAAAACAGCTTTATTGATATATAACTCACAAAGCCATTCAAAATGTACATTCAATGGTTTTTAGTATATTGACAGAGTTGTGCATCTATCATCATGATTGATTTTAGAACAGTTTCTTTACCCCAAAAAGAAACCTGAATCCCTCAGTCATCACTCATATAATTTCCCCATTCTCACCAACTGTAGGTCACCACTAATCTGCTTTCTGTCTCTTTGGATTTGCCTATTTTGGACATTTCATATAAATGGAATAATATAGGGTCTTTTGTGATTGGCTTTTTTCATTTAGCATAGTGTTTTCAAGGTTCATCCATAATACCTTGTATCAGGACTTCATTTCTTCTTCTTTTTTTTTTAATTTTTATCAGAAGCTAAGACCTCAATTCATTTCTTTTTATTGCCAAACAATACTCCATTGTATGAGTATACCACATTTTATTTATTCATTCATCAGTTGATGGACATTTGAGTTTCCACTTTTTAGCTATTATGAATAATGTTATTATGAATATTCAGGCACAAGTTTTTGTCTGGAAATATTTTTTTCAAGTCTCTTGGGTATATACCTATGAGCAGAATTGCTGGTTCATATAGTAAACTTTAAGTTTCACTTTTCCAGGAACTTCCAGACTGTTTTCCAAAGTGGCTTTACTATTTTACATTCCCATTAACAGTATTGAAGGATTTCAATTTCTCCACATTCTCACCAACACTTCTAATCTGTCTTTTTAAAAAAGAATTATTAAGGAATTTATCAAGATTGCTGGATACCAAGTCAACATAAAAAAAAAATCAATGGTTTTTCTATATCTAGCACCAAGAAACTAGAAAATGAAAAATTAAAATATAATTTATAAAAACATTGAAAAATATCAAATACCTAATAATAATTGTATTAAGAAATATACATGCTATCAAGATGGAAAATTAAAAAACATGCATGGAAGAAATTAAAGACCTAAATAAATGGATAGTTATACCATCTTTATAGAATGGTTAGCTCAGTACTTTTAAGATGTCGATTCTCCCTAATTAGATGTATGGATTCATGCAGCTTTGTTGTTGTTGTTGTTGTTGTTTCCAGACCCTAAAATGAAACCCAAAAGCCCCCTGAATATTTTTTTAATTTGAGATATTGTGAGTTAACAAAACAACCATGCATACCATATAGGATTTCCATGTCATCCTACCATCAACACCTTACATTGTTGTGACATATTTGTTACTAATGATGAAAGAATATCATCATAATATTACTGATATCTAGAGTCTATAGCTTATAATGCAGCTTTTTAAATATACTTTTCTATTTTTTTAAAAAAGATACTTAGATTACATAAATGTTACATAAAAAATACAGGAGATTCCCATATGCCTTACTCCCTAACCCTCCCACATTTTCCCACATTAACAACTTCCTTCATTAGTGTGATACATTTGTTACAATTGATGAACACATTTTGGAGCATTGCCACAAAACGTGGGTTATACTTTACATTGTATTTTACACTCTCTCCTGCACAATTTTGTAAGTTATGGTAAGATATATAATGGTCTGCATCTGTCATTGCAATGTCATTCAGGACACTTTCCAAGTCCCAAAAAATGCCCCCATATTATACCTGCTTTTCCCTCTCCCTCCCCTCAGAAAGTCCAGTGGCCACTGCCTCCACATGGATGATAGAAGTTCTTCCAATGCTAGAATCACAATAACTCTATAGTAGAATACCAGTAAGTCTACTCTAGTCCTTCATTCATTCCTTAATCCTGAGGATTCTGGGATGGTGATGCCCACTCAATCTGTAATTGGGAGGGGGCTTAGATCCCATGGGGCAGATGGATGGGACTATCTTGCTTGCAGTTGCAGACTCTCTCTGTTCCTAGGGATGGTCATTGTCCATCATAATCTCCTTGTTAGTTGTCCTGGGTGAGTCCAATGAACTGGAGAGTAGGTGTTGCAACTCTGTTGAGATTCAGGACCAAGCTGGCACATGGACAGCCCAAAGATTTAAGTCTCTTGGACATACACCTATCAACTCTAGTACTAACTATAGGTTCAAATAGAAGGGGCAGAAGAGCCATGTGTAGGGAATCCACAACTGAGTCCAATTCTATCACACTGGGGAGCATAAATTCCCAAGTAAGGCTCACTGGCAAGGTGCCAAACTCCTGAGCAGTCTGCCCTGCCTATAGTGTCTGAATGTCTCCAGAGCCCTCAGGAACCCCGCTCTATCAAGCAATATTTACTTTGGTAGTCAATAAGATCCTGCTGAGACATGCATAAGCATTACCTCTGGGATGACCTCCCAACTCACTTTGAAATGTCTTAGCCATATAAACTCATTTGTCTTTACATTTCTCCCCTTTTGGTCAAGGTCTTTTTTTTTGTGGGATATTTTTTTATTTTCCTTTTAATAAGAGTCTCTTAAAATGTTCTGTCTTTATTTAAGTTATATTTAATCAAAACTTAGTAAATATGAGCTTTATCTCTATCACATACAAATTTAAACTCATGAGAATAAAGTCATAGCACATTTCTTGAGATTTTTATTAAATGCCTTTTTAAAAAATTCAACTATGCTAATAGTCACTTTATTTATTTATTTTTTATCTTATCTTTAAAAAAAATTTTTTTTAAAAGATACTTAGAGGGGACTTCCGGGAAAATGGTGGACTAGTACGACACGGGAATCTTTTCTCCAGAATAATAACTAGAGGGCAGGCTGAAACCGCCCTGAAAAAGATCTTTTAGGGTTTAAGACAGCAGGTGAAGGCTGCACACCACCCAGAAGAGAGAGGGACAAAAGAGGGAAATTGCGATGACAGAACCGTGAGTTGGAACCAGCAGCAGCTGCTGCTGCCGGCACCCTCACCCACTCTTTAGAATTCTCAGGCCTCTGGGCCTGCAACTACAGACAAAGGGGGCTCCAGGGATCTACCACTCCAGAAAAGGGGAGAGAGAGGGACACAGCCTAAGGCTAACTCAGGTTCTGACTTGCAAATTTGGGCTGCAGAACCCCACGGACACTTCCACACAGTGGTTTGCCCTGGGAGCCTAGGAAGGACTGGAGAAATCCTACCCTCACAATCTCCCTCTCTTCTAGCCTGGATTAATTGTTGAGGACTCCACAGGAGAGGGGAGAGAGAACCTGGGGCTGACCCTGCTTTTGACTTGCAGGTTTGGTCTGCCCTGTCCCGAGAGCCCTTCCAGGCCAGGTGGGGCTGCGCCATTGTTTGCCTTGGAGCCTGCAAGGGGCAAAAGATATACAAACCTCCCAGTCTCCTCCTCTACTAACAAGGACTGATTGTTGAGGTCTCAGAGGGGAGTGGAAATATTTCCTAGCTGAGAAAAGGGAGGGGGTTGCCAGAGAAGACTGGAGAACAGTCTCAGAAAGTTTGAATTACAAGGCTCTTAGCCCCCAGACATGAAGATCTATCACATTGATCTGGTCTGTGTCACAACAAATACATTCCGACCAGGCATTGAATTAAGAGCTGCCAATGAGCGCCATCTCCTGGCAGATCAAGGACGTGCACATAAGAAAATTAAAAATAAATAGGAGAGGCTTTTCCTGGCCTCTATAGCATCCTTGCCCAAGGCCCTAGGAAGTGACTCTACAACCAATTACTGGGTCCAGTGCCCAGTTTTGAACAACCAACAGGACAATCCTAACAATCAAGGTTGAGCCCCAAATCAAAGAGCTGTGGTAACTCACAGCCACCTGCCACTAAATCCCTATAAAAGAGAAAGAGATAGAGCATCTAAGTAAACTACTAACCAGATGCCTAAACACCAGTGAAAAATTATGAGCCATACTAAGAAAATAGAAGATATGGCCCAAGAAAAGGAATACATCAAAGTCCCAGAAGAGATGCAGATTTTGAGAGAACTGATCAGTGAGATGAGCAAAAATTTCCAAAATCAAATTAATGAGATGAAAGACAATATAGTTAAAGAGATAAATGACATCAAGAAGACATTGAGTGAATGCAAAGAAGAATTTGAAATCCTGAACAGAAAAGTAACGGAGCTCATGGGAATGAAAGACACAATAGGTGAAGTCAAATACACATTTGAGGCATACAACAGCAGACTTGAAATGACAGAAGAAAAAAATAAATGATACCAAAGACAGAGCAGCTAAAATTGACGAACAGAGAGAGAAAAGAATGGAAAAAATTGAGCAGGGGCTCAGAGAGTGAATGATAACACAAAACGCAACAACATACGTGTCATGGGAGTTCCAGAAGGGGAAGAGAAGGGAAAAGGGGCAGAAAGAGTATTTGAGGAAATAATAGCTGAAAATTTCCCAACTCTCATGAAAGAAATGAGCTTACATGTCCAAGAAGTGCGCTGTACCCCAATGAGAATAAATCCAAATAGACCTAAGCCAAGACACATACTACTCAGAATGTCAAATGTAAAAGATAAAGAGAAAATTCTCAGAGCAGCAAGAGAGAAACAAATGATCACGTACAAAGGACATCCAGTAAGACTTAGTGCAGATTTCTCTTCAGAAACCATGGAGGCGAGAAGACAGTTGTATGATACAATTAGGAAACTGAAAGAGAAAAACTGCCAGCCGAGAATTCATTATCCAGAAAAACTGTCCCTCAAATATGAAGGTGAGTATAAAGTATTCACAAACAAACAGAAACTAAGAGAGTTTGCAAAAAAGAATCCACCTTTGCAGGAAATATTAAAGGAAGCCTTAGAACCTGAAAGAAAAAGACAGGAGAGAAAGGCTTGGAGGAGAGTATAGAAGAAAGAATAGCAGAAAGGATAACCAAAAGAGTAAAAAGAGACATAAAAACATGAGGACATATGAAAACCAAAGAATAAATGGAGGAAGTAAATATTGCATTTTCAGTAATATCATTGAATGTGAATGGATTAAACTCCCCAATCAAAAGATACAGGCTGATAGAGTGGATAAAAAACATGAGCCATCCATATGCGGCTGCTTACAAAAACACCTTAGACCCGAGGATACAAACCGGCTGAAAGTGAAAGGTTGGAAAAAGATACTGCATGTGAATAGTAACCAGAAAAGAGCAGGGGTAGCTATACTAATATCAGACAAAACAGACTTTAAATGCAAAAAGTTATGAGATACAGAAAGCCATTATATATTAATAAAAGGGATGATCCACCAGGAAGATATAACAGTCATAGATATCTATGCACCTAACCAGGGTGCCCCCAAAATATATGAGACAAACTCTGGCAAAACTGAAGGGAGAAATAGACATTTCTACAATAATCGTTGGAGACTTCAACACCCCACTCACATCATTAGATAGAACAACTAGACAGAAGATCAACAAGGAAACAGAGAACTTGACCTAACAGACATGTCCAGAACACTGCATCCAAACTCAACGGGTTTTACATTCTTCTCAAGTGCCTATGGATCTTTCTCCAGGATAGACCACATGTTAGGTCACATTTCAGCTCTCAATAAATATAAAAAGATTGAAATTATATGAAGCACCTTCTCAGATCATAATGGAATGAAACTAGAAATCAATAATAGACAGGAAAAAAGTAAATTTGCAAATGTGTGGAGACTGAACAACATACTCCTAAATAATCGGTAGGTCAAAGAAGAAATTGCAAGTGAAATCAGTAAATATATTGAGACAAATGAAAATGAGAAAACAACATATCAAAACTTATAGGATACAGCGAAGGCAATCTTTAGAGGGAAGTTTATAGCTCTAAATGCCTATATTAAAAAATAAGAAAGAGCTAAACTCAAAGATTTAAGTGAACAACTAGAGAAACTAGAAAAAGAACAGCAAACCAATCCCAAAGCAAGCAGAAGGAAAGAAATAATAAAGACTAGAGCAGAAATAAATGAAAATGAGTACAGAAAAGCAATAGAGAAAATCAACAAAACTAAAAGCTGGTTCTTTGAGAAGATCAATCAAATTGACAAACCCCTCGCTAGACTAACAAATGAAAAAAGAGAGAAGATGCAAATAAATACAATCAGAAATGAAAGGGGGGAAGTTACAAATGACCTCACAGAAATAAAAAGAATCACAAGAGGATATTATGAGAAACTTTATGCCAACAAACTAGACAACCTAGATGAAATGGACAAATTTCTAGAAATGCACAACCAACCTACACTGACACTACAAGAAATATAAGAACTTAACAAACCAATCACAATTAAGGAAATTGAATCCATCATAAAAAATCTCCAAGCAAAGAAAAGTCCAGGACCAAATGGCTTCACAGGTGATTTCTAGCAAGCATTTCAAAAAGAATGAACACCAATCCTGTTTAAACTCTTCCAAAAAATTGAAGAGGAGGGAAAATTACCCAACACATTTTATGAAACCAACATCACCCTAATACCAAAGCCAGATAAAGATTCCACAAGAAAAGAAAATTACAGACCAATCTCTCTCATGAACATAGATGCAAAAATTCTCAACAAAATACTTGCAAACTGAATCCAACAGCGTATCAAAAGACTTATATATCACGACCAAGTGGGATTTATTCCTGGTATGCAAGGCTGGTTCAACATAATAAAATCAATCAATGTAATACACCACTTTAACAAATTGAAGGAAAAAACCACATGATCATCTCAATAGATGCAGAAAAGGCATTCGACAAAATCCAGCATCCTTTTTTGATAAAAACACTTGAAAAGATAGGAATAAAAGGAAAATTCCTCAATATGATAAAAGGCATATATGAAAAACCCACAGCTAACATCATACTCAATGGGGAAAGATTGAAATCTTTCCCTCTAAGATCAGGAACAAGACAAGGATGCCCACTGTCACCATTGTTATTCAACATTGTACCAAAAGTTCTAGCTAGGGCAATTAGACAAGACAAAAAAATTAAAGGCATCCAAATAGGAAAAGAGGAAGTAAAACTCTCACTGTTTGCGGATGACATGATCCTGTACTTAGAAAATCCTGAAGTATCCACAACAAAGCTACTTGAACTAATAAATGAGTTCAGCAATGTGGCAGGATACAAGATGAACATGCAAAAATCAGTAATGTTTTTGTACACTAGTACTGAATAACCTGAGGAGGAAGTCAGGGGGAAAATTCCATTTTCAACAGCAACAGAAAGACTCAAATACCTAGGAGTTAATTTAACCAAAGAAGTACAGGACTTATATGTCCTGTACAAAACAATGCTAAAAGAAAATTTTAAAAGACCTAAACAAATGGAAAGACATTCCGTGTTCATGGATTGGAAGAATAAACATCGTGAAGATGTCAATCTTGCCCAAACTGATTTATAGGTTCAATGCAATACCAATCAAAATCCCAACAGCTTACTTTGCAGAATTAGAGAAGGCAATTACCAAATTCATCTGGAAGGGCAACTGCACCCGAATAGCCAAAAGCATTCTAAAAATGAAGAGCAACGTGGAAGGAATTTCACTGCCTGACCTTGAAACATATTACAAAGCTACAGTGGTCAAACCAACATGGTACTGGCATAAAGATAGATACATCGATCAGTGGAATAGAATTGAGAACCCAGAAATATACCCTCACCTATACAGTCAACTGGTTTTTGACAAACGTACCAAGCCCACGCTAATGGGAATAAACAGTCTCTTCAACAAATGGTGTTGGGAGAACTGGATATCTATAACCAAAAGAATGAAAGAGGACTCATATCTCACCCCCTATACAAGAATCAACTCAAAATGGATCAAAGATCTAAATATAAAAGCCAGGACCATAAAACTACTAGAAGAAAATGTAGGGAAACATCTTCAAGACCTTGTAGTAGGTGGTGGTTTCTTGGACCTTACAGCCAAAGCACGTGCAACAAAAGAAAAAATAGATAAATGGGACCTCCTCAAAATTAAACACTTTTGCACCTCACAGGACATTATCAGAAGGGTGAAAAGGCAGCCAAATCAATGGGAGAAAAAATATTTGGAAATCACATATCTGATAAGGGTTTAATATCCAGGATATATATAGAGATGTTACAACTCAACAATAAAAAGACAAACGACCCAATTAAAAAATGGGTGAAAGACTTGAATAGACATTTCTCCAAAGAAGAAGTGCAAATGGCAAAAAACACATGAAGAAATGCTCAACATCACTCATAATTAAGGAAATACAAATCAAAACGACAATGAGATACCATTTCACACCTATTAGAATGGCCACTATTAAAAAGACAGAGAATTACAAGTGTTGGAGAGGATGTGGAGAGATAGGAACACTTCTTCACTGTTGGTGGGAATGCAGGATGGTACAACACTATGGAGGACTGTTTGGCAGTTCCTAAAGAACTTGAATATAGACTTGCCATGTGACCCTGCAATACCACTACTGGGTATATACCCAGAAGAACTGAGAGCAGTGACATGAACAGACATCTGCACACCGATGTTCATAGCAACATTATTCACCATTGCCAAAAGTTGATGGACAACCCAGGTGTCCATCAACAGACGAATGGATAAACAAACTGTGGTCTAGTCACACGATGGAATATTATGCAGCTGTAAGAAGAAATGAAGTCATAAAGCATATGATAACATGGATGAACCTGGAGGACATTATGTTGAATGAAGCAAGGTAGACACAAAAGGACAAATACTGTATGAATGCATTACTATGAACCAAATATATTGTGTAACATATTGTTTGATTTAAAAAAATTTATATGTATCCATTACATTTAATTGAGAAATGTATATATTTATTCATCTGTGTTTACTTTTTAGTTTTTAATTGTTTATATTTTCAATTATTAAATGTACAAAATAAAGTTTTTAAAAAAAGATACTTAGATTACATAAATGTTACACAAAGAATATAAGGATTCCCATAAGCCCCACCTCCCACACCTCCCACAACCTCCCACATAAACATCCTTCGTTAGTGTGGCACATTAATTGCAATTGATAAACACATCCTGGGGCTTTGCCATTGAGCATGGGCCATAGTTGACATTGTAGACCACACTCTCTCCCACACAGTTCTGCATGTTATATGATGATATAAAATGACCTATATCTGTCATTGCAATGTCACTCAGGACAATTCCCAAGTCCTGAAAAAGCTCCTGTATTACAACTACTTTTCCCTCTTCCTGCTCCCAGAACCTCCAGTGGCCACTGGCTCCACATCAATGTAATTTCTTCCATTACTAGAATCACAATATGTCTATAGAAGAATACCAGTAAGTCCACTCTAGTCCATAACTCTTCCCCCCATTCTGAGGAGTCTTGGATGGTGATGTCCACTCCACTTCCAAGTGAGAGGGGGCTTATATCCCATGGGGAAGATGGATGGGATTATTCTGCCTGTAGCTACAGACTGTCTCCATTCTCTGGGATGGCTGTTGTCCATCATCATCTCCCTGCCAGCTGTCCTGGGTGAGTCCAATGAGCTTTAGAGTAGGAGTTGCTGCTCCACTGAGGTTCTGGGCCAAGCTGGCACATGGACAGCCCAAAGACTCAAGTCTCTGGACGTACACTTACAAACTCCAGCACAAAGTATAGGTTTGAATAGAAGGGACAGATGAGCCATGTGCAAGGAAGACATAGTTGAGTCCAACTCTGTCACTCTCAGGAGCACAAACTCCAAAGTAAGGCCAACTGGCAAGGCACCAAACTCTGGAGCTATCTGCCCTGACATAGGACCTGGGTGTCTCCAGAGTCTTCAGGAGCCCCACTATTTGGGGTGATAGCCACTTTGGAATTCTATGACATCCTACTGAGATGTGTGTAAGCGTTACCTCTGGGATGACCTCCCAACTCATTTTGAAGTCTCTTAGCCATATAAACTCATTTGTCTTTACCTTTTCCCCCTTTTATTCAAGGTCTTTTTCCAGTAGCATTGCCAGTTGGCACTTGGTAGCAATCCCTTGGTGCCAGGGAGGATCATCCCTGGGAGTCGTGTCCCATGCTGAGAGGAAGGTAATGCATTCTGGTCAAGGTCTTTTTCCAGTTGCATTGTTACTTGGTGCTTGGTAGTAATCCCTCAGTGCCATGGAAGCTCATCCCCAGGAGTCATGTCCCATGCTGGGGGTGTGGAGGGAAGGTAATGCATTTATATGCTGAGTCCAGCTTAGAGACAGGCCACATTTGAGCAACAAGTAAGCTCTCAGGAGGTAACTCTTAGGCACCCTATAATATAATCTGTCTTTTGATTATAGGCATTTTAGTGGGTGTGAGGTGGTATCACATTGTGGTTTTGATTTGCATTTCTCTGATGGCTAATAATGTTGAGCATCTTCTCATGGGCTTATTGGCTATTTGTATATCTTCTTTGGGGAATTGTCTATTCAGATCCTTTGCACAATTTTAAATTGGGTTATTTGTCTTTTATTATTGAGTAGCATTTTCTTCTTTACCACTTAATTTTTCCTGCCTGGTATTGGTAGTACTTTTTTATGTGTGGATAACTTATTTCTCCAGCTAGCCAGAGAATTCTTTGAGAGCAGGGGCTGTATCTCATACCTATTGTTTTCCCCATTGTGCCTAGTGATATAAACACCACCACTACCTACAGCAAAAATTTATAGTGCTCTTGATATGAGCTACGAGTAGTGCCAAGCACTTTACATATATTATCTCATCATTTAACCCTCACAACTTTGAGGTTGTTAAGACCTCCATTCTACAGATTACAAGATTGAGTCTGAGAGAGGTTGAGTGATCTGCTCAAGATCATGTTGTCAGTAGGTGTCAGGAAGGGGACTCCTAAACCTTTCCTCTTAACCACTAAAATACTGCTTGGTCATGCACTGTATACTAGTACTGTTTGTGTCTGTTACGTATATAGTAGACTCAATAAACAGGCCTGCAAAATGTGGACAATAATTTTATGCCCTCATCTGATCAAGTCAGCCCTGTGAAAGTGTTTGGGAAATCCCTAATGTTCTACAAATGTGGGGTATTTTTGTAATATTTGCTTAAGGGGTGTATAAACGAGTGAATGTGTATGCTTGTAATCTGACATCCTTAAATTGATGGTATCATAATGCTACCATCAAGTGTCATTCTAGAAAGGTTTTAATCTTTCCTAATGAGTACATTTTCCCTGGGACAGTAACATCTGGAGTTGAAGAATTCTCCAGAAGCTAACCTCAATGTAGACCTTTACACTGCCTTGGTAAAAAGAGCATAAGATTATGCACAGCAAATTCCCAGTGCCCTTCCCCACTTGTAAAGCCTCTATTAGCAATATAGCTCTTGTCTCCATTTCTCTAACTTCTGCAGATGCAGCTGGGCTTACCTGACATCTAACCTTGCTAACAGCCTCTCAGTTGCTATCAGGGTTCTTTGGAATAAGTCAAGCTGTTGGAAGCTTTGTCTGGGCAAGGTGTGTAGCTGACATCTAACGGAATTATTCCCTGAGGCCAGGAATTCATCCCAACAGAAAAGAAAGAGCTGTCAAGCCTGGAGGCAGTGCACAGCTGCATGTTTTCAAGGCTTGCTGAATTTCGAATAGCAAATCTGACCATGCACACAAAGAAAGGCAGTTTAATATTCTGACTACTTCTCCCTGCTTGCCTTAATGCCATCTGCAGCAAAGATATATTAGCCCTCCTCCTTCTTATTAAAAACAAGACTATTATCTCACTAAAGGATCCTCCTGTCTGGTCCCATAATACCATGTGTTTTCTACCCAAGGCAAATGCTGGAAAAGAATGGAATCAAGGTACCGAACACTTAACAAGCATGTTTATATTCAGGAAAAGTGTGCACAGACAGAAGAGGGCTGTAAAGTGAATCTGCTAGGGGTAGATAAAAGCTGCAGGTCTCCAGCACCACATGTGACCTGCTTGCCATATAATCCATGTGCTTTATGTCACCATTCTTGCTTAACAAGGCAATAAATAAAGCGGGGGTGGGGTGGCAAAAAGTACTTCCCAGTGAGAGTGTATTTTGGTCATGTCTTCTGCCCTTTTCTTTTCTCTTCATAAATCTGGCCTGACTGGTTTAGTTGATTGGATGTTTTATGTATCTTTTGGCTTATGTATTCACAGTGCCTAGGCTCTGTCTCAGGCACATGTTAGCACAAAATACTGCATGTGAGTCTCTATCACCTGGTGTTACCACAGGATAGGGAAAATGGAGCTAGGTGTGGACATCTGCTCTCCACCTCATTAAAATTGTATAAACTTTGATGACTGATCGTCTTTGCTGTGTTAACACTGTATTAAAGATTTTGAAAAGATTTTTTTTGCATTTAAGAGCACAGCCTCTGAAGTCAGGTATTCTTTTTTTTTTTTTTTTTTTTTTTCCTGTATTTTATTTTATTTTATTTTTTTATTATGGGTAAGAATCAAAATTCTCACAATACATACAAACATTTGCAAAATGATACATAAATATATATGCATATATGTGTATTTGCCTACAAAAATGCCATTTATATATATATATATACATATATTTTAAGAGGTGCTTAGATTACCCAAAATATTACACGGAACCCACTGGGATTCCCATGTTGCCCACCTCCCACACCTCCCACCACATCCCACACAAACATCTCCCACAGTGTGGCCCACTACCCTCAATGAACTTACACATCCTGGAGCCTTGCCACCAACCATAGACCACAGTTCACACTGTAGACCACACTCTCTCCCACTGAGTTCTGAGTGGTGTGTGCTGATTTAAAATGGCCTACATCCGTTGCCACAACAGTACTCAGGATAACCTCCAACTCCCAAAGTCAGGTATTCTTAAATTTATGCTTCAGTTCTGCCACCTACTAGCAGCATGACTTTGGGCAAATTATTTAAACTTCTCTGAGACTCAGTTTCTTCTCTGTAAAAGGGCTGTATGACTCCTAAACCTGTGCTCGTAACTTCTAACTGAATTGCTCCATTATGCACTGTACAATAGGGTACTAGATTTTGTAGTTAGGATTAAATCGGATACTGTATGAAAAAGAGCACAGTGCTTGGCACAGCAGCTAGGTGGATGCTTGAATACTGAGGAGTAGAGCATACGCATATACTGTTTTGTTAGGGCTCTGCAGAGTTCTATGAGACTGAGAGGAAGGGGCCAAATCTAAGATTCATCTGACCTCAAGCTCACCAGAGCTGACATTCACCATGTTTTATAGGTCATCCAAAGAGTTTTTGATAAGTCCCAGTCCCATGACCCATGCATGCCATTTAGGATAACACTTGGCAAGTCTGAACTTAGGTAAAACCACTGTTTATTCATGAACTCTAGCCACTTGGAAAGCCTCCTGAATCACAAGATACCAAACCCAACATCTTTGTAGAAAGGGGCAGACACTACATGTTTTTTCATGATATACCAGACCAGCCATTTTGCTAAGGGTTCTAAATATTTTGGAGAGTCTGATGAAAAGTCATGGGCCTCATACACAAAAGAATACAACATAAGCCCTAGCCCCCCAAGTTTAGTACACAATTTGGGGGGATTCACAGTCTTCTGGAAGTCTGCTATGGAACTCTTAAGGGTTTATGAACCCCAGGATAAGAATCTCTTGATTAGGAGAACAGAACATTTTTTGGATAATGTAATTTTAAAAAAATAAATTTTATTGATGCATATTAATAAAGCATACAATTCCTCCAAGGTGTACAATCAATGGAATTTGCTATAATCACATAGTTGTGCATTCATCATTTCAATCATTATTAGAGCATTTTCATTATTTCAATATTAATAATAATAAACAAAAAAACCCAAAGAAACAAGAAAATTCCTCACCTTTCAATCTCTCTATGCTTCCTCCACTGTACATAGCTGCTGTTTCTGGCTATTCTATCCAAAGTACATAATCAATGGCTTTTTAGCATAATCACAATGTTGTACATTCATTATCTTAAAAATTCTAGAACAATTTCATTACTCCAAAAAGAAAGCCTCCAAACCCCTTAACATTCCTTCCTCAGACCTATATAACAGCTAACTTTTCACTTTATGATTTGATTTATATTTACATTTTATATAAATGGAATCATACAATATGTAGTACTCTGTATCTGGTCTCCTTCACTTAGCATAATGTTTTTTTTTTGGTCTGATATTAACATTGTATAGTATTAACTTACATTTGTTCAGCTTCAAGGAAAAAATGGTCTTATAAATACAATTCTATCCATATTCATATTTCACATAATATATTTAGTTCATAATAGGGCAATCATACATTATTTTTCCTTTTGTGTCTGGCTTGCTTCACTCAATATAATGTCCTCAAGGTTCATCATGTTGTCATATGTTTCACGACTTCATTTCTTCTTACTGCTGCATAATATTTCATTGTGTGCATACTCCACAGTTTGTTTATCCATTCATCAGTTGATGGACACCTGGGTTGTTTCCAACTTTTGGCTATCATGAATAATGCTATGAATATTGGTGTACAGATATCTATTCGTGTCACTGCTCTCAATTCTTCTGGATATATACCTAGCAATGGTATTGCAGGGTCCCATGGCAAGTCTATATTCAACTTCCTTAGGAACTGCCAAACAGTCCTCCACAGTGGCTGTACCATTCTACATTCCCACCAACAGTGAAGAAGTGTTCCTATCTCTCCACATCCTCTTCCAACATTTACAGTTTTCTGACTTTTTAATAGCGGCCAGTCTAGTAGGTGTGAAATGATATCTCATTGTAGTTTTGATTTGCATTTTCTTAATCACTAGTGATGTTGAATATTTTTTCATGTGTTTCTTTGCCATTTGTGTTCTTCTTTGGACAGTTGTGTTTTCAAGTCTTTTGCCCATTTTTTAATCGGATGCTTTGTCTTTTTACTGTTGAGTTGTATGATCTCCTTATAGATCATGCATATTAAACCCTTATCAGATATATGATTACCAAATATTTTCTCATATTGAGTTGGCTGCCTTTTCACTCTTTTGACAAAGTCCTTTGAAGTGCAAAAGTGTTGAATTTTGAGGAGGCCCCATTTATCGACTTTTTTCTTTTGTTGTTCGTGCTTTGGGTGTAAGGTTTAAGAAACTACTGCCTACCACAAGATCTTGAAGATGTTTCTTATATTTTCTTCTAGGAGTTTTATGGTCGTTGTTTTTATATTTAAGTCCTTGATCTATTTTGAGTTAATTTTTGGGAAAAGTGTGAGATAAGGGTCCTCTTTCTTTCTTTTGGATATGGCTATCCAGTTCTCCCAGCACCATTTGTTGAATAGACTGTTCTGGCCCAGTTGGGTGGGCTTAACAGCCTTGTCAAAAATCACTTGACTGTAGATGTGAGGGTTAATTTCTGAGTTCTCAATTCAGTTCCATTGGTCAATCTGTTCTTAAGGCTGTACCATGCTGTTTTTACTACTGTAGCTAAGTAATGTGCTTTAAAGTCAGGAAGTGAAAGTCTTCCAACTTTGTTCTTCTTTTTCAAGACATTTTTGGCTATTCAGGGTTCCTTACCCTTCAAAATAAATTTGATTATTGGCTTTTTGATTTCTGCAAAAAAGGCTGTTGTGATTTTTATTGGGATTGTGTTGAATGTGTAAATCAGTTTTGGTAGAATTGACATCTTAACAATATTTAGTCTTCCAATCCATGAACACAGAATTTCCTTTCATTTATTTAAATCTTCTTCAGTTTCTTTTAGCATTGTTTTGCAGTTTTCTGAATACAGGTCCTTTATGTCCTTGGTTAAGTTTATTCCTAAATATTTTATTGTTTTTGTTGCTAATATACATGGAATTTTTTTTCTCATTTCCTCCTCAGATTGCACATCAATAGTGTATAGAAACGCTACTGATTTTTGCATATTAACCTTGTATCCCACCACTTTGCTGAACTCATTTACTAATTCTAGTAGCTTTGTTGTGGATTTTTCAGGATTTTCTAGATATGAGATCATGTCATCAGCGAATAGTGAAAATTTTACTTCTTCCTTTCCTATTTGGGTGCCTTTTATTTCTTTCTCTAGCCTTATTGCTCCAACTAGAACTTCTAGCACAATATTGAATAATAAGGTTGACAGTGGGCATCCCAGCCACTGGGCAGGGCTCCCCTTCCCCACCCCCAAGATATTCAACAGCAGTAAAACCTGCTGTGCATTGAAGCTGACTGAGAGGAGATCAGATGTCTTCTTCTCTGCCAGCAGTTACAAGGGAAAAGAGAGGGGCAGTTGGGGGCTTTTCTTCAGTGAATTTGGTCAGAGGAGCCCACTTTGAATCTCAGCTATGGCCAGATGAGACAAAGGAATACCTAGAGAGATATATACCTTTGTGGAAATGTATGCTAACAAATACCATCTGCTGGTCGGTCTGGAATTTACATAGACAGAAACTGCTTTTAGAGTTCTCTTTACCCAACCCCTGGGAGAAAGTCTGCACCCCATTAGCAAGTCCTAGGCACAGTTTTTGGTAACATAAGCTGGGCAATTTTAAAGACTTAGGATAAGTTGAAACAAATATCAAAGAGCTGTGAAAAAATGATAACAATAGGCAAGTGAGAGAAATTGGCCATCAGAGTAAATTCACCAACATATCAGATGCTTAGTCATCAGCAAAAATTACAAGCCATACTAGGATACAGGAAGAGATCGCCCAGTCAAAGGAACAAACCAAATATCCTGAAAAGATTTAGGATTTGAGACAATTAATCAATGATAATCACACAACTCTCATAAATCAATTTTAAAGAATTGAAAGAAAATATGACTAAGGAGATAAAGGATATTAAGAAGACACTGGGTGAGCATAAGGAACAATTTGAAAGGCTACAGAGAAAAGTAAGTGACCTTATGGGGATGAAAGACAGGATGGATGAGATTAAAAATACATTAGAGGTACATAAAAGCAGATTTGAAATGCTTGAAGACAGAATTAGAGACTTTGAAGATAGAAAATTTGCACTGGACAAGGCAAGAGAACAGAAAGAGAAGAAAATGGAAAAAATGGGACAGGGTCTCAGGGAATTGAATGACAAAGTGAAATGCAAGAACATATGCATTATCGGTGTCCTAGAAGGAGAAGAGAATGGAAAAGGGGTAGAAAAAATATTTGAGGAAATAATGACTGAAAACTTCCCTACTCTTGTGAAAGACATAAATATCAAGGTCCAAGAAGGACAATGAACCCCAAACAGAATAAACACAAATAGACCTACCCAGAGATACCTTCTATTCATAATGACAAATATCAGAGATAAAGAGAAGATTTTGAAAGCAGCAAGAGAAAAGCAAAACATCACATACAAGGGAAACTCCATAAGATTAAGTGCTGACCTCTCATCAAAAACCATGGAGGACAAATTGTTACATAAGTTATACTTAAAGATTGCTTAGACTTTTTTTATAGAATACATAAAGGCAATGATTTTCTAAACATTGTGACAATGTATGTTAATTAGCAATATCCCATTAATCAATAATTTTTATTTTTTATTTTTTAAGTTTATTTTTATTTATTTATTTATTTATTTATTATGGGTAAAAATCGTAACAATTTGCCCAAGTATTTAAAATACCTAAAAAATGTTTATGGCTAAGGGTTTTGCTGAATGGCATTGATTTAACCCCAGATGCTCCATTCAGATTAGAATTATTTTTGTGGTAGAAAGGCAACAACTAGAAATTAATAGAGTTGTAGGAATGAGAGAAAGCCATTAAGGCAGGAGTCAAAACAAAAATAATGCTGTTGTTTTGCGCAAAATGTCCAACACTATTTTCATTGTTATTTGGACTCTACCCAGAATAAATTATTTTCCCTGCTGTAAATCAAAGAAATATATTAAATTCTTCCAGGTACAGCTGTAGAGAAAACCTTGTATATGATTTTCACGGGTCATACATAATGTGGAGCTTGTTTTTAATAAAAAAAATCTATACACCAAAAAAAAAAAACAAAAACAAAACAACAACAACAACAACAAAAAAACATGGAGGAGAGAAGAAAGTGGTGTGATGTAATTAAGACATTGAAAGAGAAAAACTGCCAACCAAGAATTCTGTATCTGGCAAAGCTGTCCTTCCAATATGATGGTGAGTTCAAGGTCATCACAGACAAAGAAAAACTGATAGAATATGTTACCAAAAGACCAGAATTGCAAAAGATATTAAAGGGAGTGCTGCAGCCTGAAAGGAAAAAACAAGGGTGAGAAACTTGGAGAAGAGTGTAGAAATGAAGAATATTAGAAAGTATAAAAAAATAGTAAGATATGACACCTGAAAGCCAAAGGTCAAAATGGATGAAGTAAGTAATGCCTTTCAGTTATAACACTGAATGAGCTCTCCAATCAAAAGACACAGACTGATAGAATGTATTAAAAAATACGCCCCATCTATATGTTGTCTACAAGAGACTCACCTCAGACATAAAGATGCAACCAGGCTAAAAGTGAAAGGTTGGAAAAAGATAATCCGTGCAAAGAATAACCATAAAAGGGCTGGAGCAGCAATACTAATATTGGACAAAATAGATTTTAAATGCAAAATTGTTTAAGAGATGAAGATCATTATATATTAATAAAAGGGGCAATTCAACAAGAAGAAATAATGATTCTAAATATTTGTGCACCTAACCTGAGTGCCCCAAGATACATGAGACACACACTGGCAAAGCTGATGGGAGAAATAGATGTCTCTACAATAATAGCTGGAGACTTCAATACACCACTCTCAGTATTGGATAGAATATCTGGACAGAGGATAAATAAACAGAGAACTTGAATAATATTATAAATGAACTAGACGTAACAGATATCTATAGAGCATTTTTCACCCCAAAACAGCAGTGCTCATGGATCCTTCTGCAAAATAGACCATATGATGGGTTAAAGACAAGTCTCAATACATTTAAAAAGATTGAAATTATACAAAACACTTTCTCTGATCATAACGGAATGAAAGTGGAAATCAATAATGGTCAGAAAAAGGGAAAATTCATAAATATATGGAGATTAAACACTCTTAAACAACCAGTGGGTCAAAGAAGAAATTGCAAGAGAATTCAGCAAATATCTTGAGGTGAATGAAAATGAGAACACAACATATCAAAACCTATGGGACACCTCAAAGGCAGTGCTGAGAGGGAAATTTATAGCCCTCAATGCTTACATTCAAAAAGAAAAAAGCTAAAATTGAAGATCTAATTGCACACCTGGAAGAACTAGAAAAAAAAAAAAAAAAACAGCAAACTAATCCCAAACCAAGCCAAAGGAAAGAAATAGTAAAGATCAGGGCAGAAATCAATGAAATCGAGAACAAAAAATAACAATAGAGAGAATCAACAAAACAAAAGTTGGTTCTTTGAGAAGATCAACAAAATCCACAAACCCTTAGGATAAAGTACAAAAGAGAGAAGAGACAAATAAATAAAATCAGAAATGAGAGGGGAGACATTACCACTGACCCCTTAGAAATAAATGATATCATAAGATGATACCATGAACAACTGTATGCCAAAAAACTAGAAAAATGTAGATGAGATGGATAAATTCTTGGAAATACAAGAACCATTTACACTGACTTTAGAAGAAATAGAAGAACTCAACAAATCAATTCCAAGTGAAGAGACTGAAACTGTCATCAAAAACCTCCCAGGATGACAAGATTCATAGTTACTTGCAACAACACTGAGGTCTTGACACACTGGTTTGTCCTCCCCTATTAGGAACTGCCCATGGTCTCGAGAGACTCCTACCTCTCTGTGAACATATCGACCCTCCTCAGTATGGGAGCCTACCTCCTTCCCGCTCATTATGTGGGTCTCCACCCACTGATACAACACATTATGACAAAATGATCATTGGCAAACTTCCTAGAAGCCTGCTCCAGGTGCACCCTGTCCCAAATATCCCCCCATCCAACACCCTAAACCAATAACCCTTCCTTGTCATATTGCCATAAGAGCGTTCCCAACTTTGTACTTTCAACCACATACACGCCAATCCCCAGTGTTCACCTGGTCCCTCCACGAACCCTCCTCCCATTTCCATGGACCTTCCAACCCACCATCCCCAATTTACCCACCTATCAAACTTGCACCACACCCAACTCAATAGTATCACTACCCTCCTGTCATATCCCCTCAGGGCCCAACTAAATACTTTCACCTTATCATAGATTTTGTCCATATGGGCACTGGCTCACAACCTTCTTCTCCCTTTCTATTTCCTGTAAACCCATCTTCCAGACAATAGCTCTCTGAGTCTGCTCGATTTGCTTAATTCATGTTGCAAGTAACTTTGAATCTTGTCATAGAAGGAGTGAAGCTGGATGGTTGCCATGGGCCCCGAGGGGAAGAGGAAGGAGGAATAGAATAGATGGAACAGGGGATATTTAGTGGGCAATGGACATGTTCTACATTATCTTGCAATGATGGACACAGGCTATGTTAAATCTATTCAAAATTTATGAAAGTGTACAGTCTAAAATGTAAACCATAATGTAAACCATTGACCGTGGTTAGTAGCTATGTTTCACTACTTGTATATCAGTTGTAACAAATGTACCATCCACATGTAAAAGGTATTAATATGAGAAGGGGGAAAACAGGAGGATGTTGGGTATATGGGAGTCCCCTATATTCTGTGTGTGACTTTTCTGTGACCTAAAACTTCTTTGAAAACAAAAATGAAAAAAAGTAAGACATCAGGGAATAAATGGCAGAAAATGTCACTCAGCATACAGGACAACAGACATTACAGTGATGAAAGGCAAAATGTCAAAAAAAAATTTTTAAATATTTTTCATTATTTTTAATATCCCAATCTTTTAATTTTATTTTAATTTTATTTTTTAAAAATTTTTAAGTATTTTTTTTCTTATATTTAAACCGATCATCATTTCATTTTCCTATTAATTGTATTTGGCTATTTTATTGGCTTCATTTTTGAAGAAGCTTTGGATCACAGAAGGGTTACAACTGGGGCAGGGGAGGATCATTGGTGTGGGGTGTCAGTGATGGGGGATATATGGGGGGGGAGTTCACCTGGGCAAACATATAAGGTATATGAATGGGTTCTAATGGTCACAGGGCATTGTCACAGTGGGTGGAGATTCACATAATAATTGAGAGAATATTGAATTCCCATCCTGGAGAGCTCTACCACATTCTCTGTTGGAGCAGCAACAGTTCCCCAAGTGTAGGGGCAATGATTGGCAAGGGAGGATGGTCCATTGATGGGCCCTTGATATTGATGACTATGCTTATGAGCCTTTGCTCTTGAAATTGAAACTTAGCCTAGTGTTGTGGGGTGTCTAAGAGTTGCCTCCTGATAACCCCCTTGTTGCTCAAATGTGGCCTCTCTCTAAGCCAAACTCAGCATATAAATGCATTACATTCCCTCCAGTGTGGGACACGACTCCCGGTGATGAGCCTCCCTGGCACTGAGGGAATATTACCAAGCACCAACTAGCAACACAACTGGAAAAAGACCTCGAATAAAGGGGAAAAGGTAAAGACAAATGTGTTTATATGGCTAAGAGACTTAAAAGTAACTTGGGAGGTAATCCCAGAGGTAATGCATATGCACATCTCAGCAGGATTTCATAGATTGCCAAATTGGATACTACCTCAAATAGTGGGGTTCCTGAGGGCTCTGGAGACACCCAGTTCCCATGGTCAGGGCAGATAGCTCCTGAGTTTGGTGCCTTGCCAGTGGGCCTTACTTTGGAGTTTGTGCTCCTGAGAGTGACAGAGTTGGACTCAGTTATGGCTTCCCTAAACATGGCTCATCTGTCCCTTCTATTTGAACCTATACTTGGTGCTGGAGTTGGTAGGTGTACATCCAAGAGTCTTGAATCTTTGGGCTGTCCATGTGCCAGCTTGGCCCTGAGCCTCAGCAGAGTTGCAACACCTACTCTCCAGTTCATTGGACTCACCCAGGACAACCAACAAGGAGGTGAGTATTGACAATCACCATACCAAGGAAACGAGAGAGCCTACAACTGCAATAAGAGCATCCAATCCATCGACTGTATGGGATCAAAGCCCCCTCTCAATTGGAAGTGGAGTGGACATCACCACCCCAGAATCCTCAGGATTGGGGAATGAAGTATGGACTAGAGTGGACTTACTGGTATTCTACTATAGACTTAATGTGATTCTAGCAATGGAAGAAATTACAACATTGATGTGGAAGCAGTGGCCACTGGAGGCTCTGGGGGCAGGGAGAGGGTAAAACAGGTGTAATATGGGGTTTTTTTCAGGACTTGGGAATTGTCCTGAATGATGAGTGGGAGTGTTCTGGCGAGGGGTCGAGAGGGGTTTTTTTCTGTGGGTTTGATTTCCTAGTCCCCATTTGAGCTTTGGGGTGCATACCAGTCAGCTCAAGGTGGCACCAGGAAGAGGGGAGCAGCAAATCTGCTGAGGAAGCCTGATTTACCTAATCGCCCTGAGATAGAGAAACTTGGCCTAGGAGGGGACAGAGTCAGGCAATTGACTAGTCCCATGCTGAAAACTATCAGAATGTCAACTCCCTTAAGGGAGGTGGGCAGTGGGAAGTGCTTAATAAGCTTCCAAGAGCTTATTTAGGGTCCCCTGGGAGGAGGGGGTGTTCTGGAAGAGGGTTGAGAGCCATTTTTCTGTGGTGAGTTCAGTCGCCAGGGTCACATTTGAATTTAGGAAGGGAACTCAACCTGACCAGGAGAGGTGAGGTGGTTATCTACTTATACAGGCTGTTGCATCCTGCAACCCTGGGAAAGAGGGCAATGGAGTGGAGAGGGGGCAGAGAAAGATGGACTCCTAATCAGCAGGAATCTACCTAACTGCAAGGAGTCAAACCTGCCCAAGGGAAAGTGACTGGATGGCTTTCTGAAGAGCTAACAAACCCAACAAGAAAGCTTAGCTCAGTGTAGGATATTCTGCCTTGACTGTACGAGGTCCCTGGTTCAATTCCTGGCTCCTCTTGGAGCAGTAATCCACCAGGATATTGGATATTGGGATAGGGAGAACATGGACATTATTTTTGTATTGGCTTTTCTTGGGTCTCTTATTTTTCTGAAAAAAAAAAAAAGTTTACTTAAAAAAATTAACTTTGTTTACTTGCTAAAATCCACTTGAAAACCTGCAGAGGGCCGGCTGCAGGGTAATTGATTGATGAACACCGGAAGCCTGAGAAGCTACTCAGGGGCCTAAGAGGGAAGGCTGTTTTTCCTTAGTTTGTGTTTGACTGCTTGCTTGTGTTTGTTTTTGTTTTTCTTTCCTCTTTCCTCTCCCTCCCCCTTTTTCTTTTTTCTTTTCTTAATTAGGTGTTGCTGGCTTGATTCTTGTTTGCTGTGTTTCCTCTTCCTTGATTTCCCCTTTTCTGTGAATACCAATTTTCTCTACCAACACGATCTCTTTTCCTTCATTTGTCTTTCTATCTTCCGCTTCCTGTTTTTGTTCTTACATTCCGCCTTTCCTTATTTAGTCCTCAATTTCCTAGTTTTTATTTCTATCTTGTCTATCCTGTTTTCTTTCTTTTATTAACTTTCTTTTCTTTTTGTCTTTTCTCTTTCCTGCTTTCCTCATCATTCCAGCCTTTTCATCCACTCTATATATTTTTCTTTATTCGATTTCCCATTTAATTTTTGGTATTCCAATTTTTTATTCCTATTACTCTACACTGCTTACATGAGTTAAATATTCATTTTCCAAGGTCTTATATGGTTCTTTTTCTAATCTTTACTATAATTATTACTATTATCCTTTTTCTTTTCTTACCTCTTTCACTTTCTCTGGCCCTAATCTTTTTCCTTCAAGGGAACATAGACAACAACAAGGAAATAGAATAAGAGGAACAAAGTGTCAAAGAGAAAACTAAACATACACACAAAAACATTGACTAAATGAAACCCTAGAGTAGAGAGAGAAGCTAATCAACTGAATAAACCCATCAAGATTAAAAGATGACCAAACAGTAATAAAAAATTACAAACCATACTAAGAAACAGGAAGCCATGGCCCAGTCCAATGAACAAACAAAAAACCAGGAAGAGATGCAGAACATTGAACAACTAATCAAAGCCGTCCAAATACATATCATGAACCAAATTAATGAAATGAAGGAAGACATCAAGGATATTAGGAAGACACTGGGAGAACATACTGAAGAAACTGTAAACATACTTTAAGAGATAATGGATATGATGATGATGAATGGCACAATTCAAGAACTCAAAAATATACAGGAAGCACATAACAGCAGATTTGAACAGGCAGGGGAAAGAAGTAGCGATGTGGAAGATAGTACATCTGAAATCAAACAGATAGTAGAACAGATAGATAAAAAGACAGAAAAAATCCAGCAGAGAGTTAGGGATTTGAATGACAACATAAAATGCATAAACATGCATTATAGGCATCCCAGAGGGAGAAGAGAAGGGAAAGTGGACAGAAGGAGTCTTGAAGGAAATAATGGCTGAAAATTTTCCAACCCTATTGAGGGAGATGGATGTACATGTCTAGGAAGTGCAGCACACCCCAAAGAGTATAAATCCCAACAGGCCTACTCCAAGACATATACTTGTCAAACTGTCCAATGCTCAAGACAAAGAGAAAATACTGAAAGCAGCAAAAGAAAAGAGAACCATCACATACAAGGGAAACTCAATAAGATTAAGTGCTGATTTCTCATCTGAAACCATGGAGGCAAGAAGGCAGTGGTATGACACAGTTAAGGTACTAAAAGAAAAAACTTCCAGCCAAGAATTCTCTATCCAGCAAAGCTGGCATTCCAAAATGATGGAGAGTTCAAAATATTCACAGATAAACAGAAATTAAGAAAGCATGCCAATAAGAAACCTACCCTTCAAGAAATACTAAAGGGAGTTCTGCAGGTTGAAAGGAAAAATCATGAGAGAGAGAGTTGGAGGAGAGTGTAAGAACAACTAAGAAGAGAAAAAGAGAAATAAAAACAATATATGACATACATAAACGAAAAGAAAATATGGCTAATGTAAGTAATTCCTTGAGAGTAATAACACTGAATGTTAATGGATTAAACTCACCAGTCAAGAGACACAGATTGGCAGAATGGATGAGGAAATATGACCCATCTATATGTTGTCTACAAGAAACCCACCTTAAACGCAGGGACACAAGGAGGCTGAAAGTGAATGGCTGGAAAACAATCTTACAAGCAAACAATAACCAAAAAAGGGTGGGAGTAGCTATACTAATATTGGACAAAATAGACTTTAAGTGCAAAACCATTGTAAGAGACAAAGATGGACACTATATATTAGTAAAAGGGGTAATCTTTCAAGAAGAACGTACACACTGTCCTGATTTTGTGATAATCAGGGTAAGCTGAACATTCTCTATATTAGAAACCATGCATGTGTTCCCAGACTTAGTTTTTCTCCCTAGGTCTGGTTTTTAGAATGCTGGTGATAAACCAAGCCTAATTTATTGTATGACCAACCTGTATGGGAAATGACTGTAACTCTAGGTATCTTTGGTCAACCTTAAAAGATATAGCAGGGGGGCAGATGTGGCTCAAATGGTTGGGCATCCGTCTCTCATATGGAGGGACCTGGGTTTGATCCCTGGGACTTCCCAGTAAAAATTTTAAAAAAGAAAAATATAGAAAGTGTGCAGGCCGCCAGGCCCTGTGCATGGGTGTGCCGTCAGGCCCTGCTGAGCCATGCAGCAAGATGATGATGTAACAGGAGAGTGAGACAAGGGAGAGCCAAGATGAGATGCGCCAAAAAACCAGGAGCTAAGGTGGCGCAGGTGGTAGGATGTCTCTCTCCCATATCGGAGGTTCCCAGGATCAAATCCTGGTGAAGACAGGAGGAGAAAGATGAGAAGATTAGGCAGGAAACAAGCACAGAGAATTGCCCAGCGAATGGAAACAAAAACAGCAAGAACCGTTGGCAGGGGGGCGGGGGGGATAAAATGGATGAAAGTAAATAAATAAATGAATAAATCCTTTTTTTTAAAAAAAAGAAAGTACAATCATAAACATTTATGCACCTAATTGAGGTGCCTCAAAATACATGAGGCAACACTGGAAAAACTAAGTGGAGAAATAGATGCCTCTACAATTATAGTGGGGGACTATAATAAACCATTATCACCATTGGACAGAACATCTCGACAGAGAATCAATAAAGAAACAAAAGATATTGAATTTCTGGACCTAATAGATATATACAGAACAATTCACCCCAATACAGCGGGATATATATTCTTCTCAAGTGCACATGGTTCATTCTCCAAGATAAACCACATGCTAGGTCACAGATAAATGCTCAATGAACTCAGAAAGATTATAATTATACAAAGTAATTTCTCTGAACACAATGGAATGAAGCTGGAAATCAGTATGGGTCAGAGAACCAGATTAGGAACAAAGATATGGAAGTTAAACAACACACACTTAGACAAACAGAGGGTCAAGGAAGAAATCTTGAAAGAAATCAGTAACTACCTTAAAACAAATGAAAATGACAACACAACATATGAAAACCTATGAGATGCAGCAGAAGCTGTAGGAAATGCATATATCAAAAAAGAAGAAAGAGCTAAAACCAAAGACCTAACTGCACACCTGAAGGAATTAGAAAAACAACAACAAACTAACCCTAAAGAAAGTAGAAAAAAGGAAATCACAAAGATTAGAGCAGAACTAAATGAAATAGAAAATAAGAAAGCACTAGAAAAAATAAAACCAAAACCTGGTTCTTCGAGAAGATCAATAGAATTGACTAACCCTTAGTTAGACTAAAAAAGAAAAAAAGAAGATGCAAATACACAAAATAAGACTTGGGGAAGGGTATATCCCCACTGACCCCACAGAAATAAAGAGTATCATAAGAGGATACTTTGAAAAAGTATATGCCAACAAGAAAGATAATTTAGAGGAAATGGACAAATTCCTAGAAACTCACAAGCAGCCTACATTGACGAAAGAAGAAATTGATGAACTCAACACACTAATCATAAGTAAAGAGATAGAATCAGTCATCAAAAACCTCCCAACTAAGAAGAGCCCAGGACCAGATGGCTTCACAGGTGAATTCTGCCAAAGATTCCAGAAAGAACTAACACTAATCTTGCTTAAATTTTTCCAAAGACTAGGAGTAGAAGGAACATTGCCTAACTCATTCTATGATGCCAACATTACCCTTATAACAAAGCCAAACAAAGATGCCACAAGAAAGGAAAATTACAGACCAATCTCTCTAATGAACCTGGATGCTAAAATCCTGAACAAAATACTTGCTAATGGTATTCAACAACATATCAAATGAATTATACACCGTGGCCAAGTGGGTTTCATCCTGGGTATACAAGGATGGTTCAATATAAGAAAATCACTCAATGTAATACACCACATAAACAGATCGAAAGAAAAAAATCACATGATAATCTCTAGAGATTCAGAAAAAGCATTCAACTAAACACAGCACCCTTTCTTGATTAAAAAAACACTGCAAAAGATAGGAATAGAAGGAAATTTTCTGAGCATGATAAAGGGTATATTTGAAAAACTCACAGCTGACATCATATTCAATAGTGAAATCCCAAAAGCTTTTCCTCTAAGATTGGAAACAAAACAAGGATGCCCAGTATCACCACTCCTATTTAACATTGTGTTAGAAGTACTTGCTCAAGAACTGAGGCAAGAAAAAGATATAAAGGCATCCAAATTGGAAAGGAAGAAGTGAAAATTTCACTATTTGCAGATGACAAGATCCTATACATGGAAAGCCCTTAGAAATCTACAACAAAGCTCTTAGAACTTATAAATGAGTTCAGTAAAGTCACAGGTTATAAGATCAATGCACAAAAATCAGTAGCATTTATGTACACCAATAATGAGCAATCTACAGAGGAAATCAAGAAAAAAATACCATTTACAACAGTGACTAAAAGAATCAAATACCTAGGAATAAATTTAACTAAAGATGTAAATGACTTATACACAGAATACTACACAACACTGTTAAAGGAAATCAAAGAAGATTTAAATAAATGGAAGAATATCCCCTGTTCATGGATAGAAAGATTAAACATCATTAAGATATCTATCCTATGCAAACTAATATACAGATTTAATGCAATCTCAATTAAAAAAAAACAACAGCATTTTTAATTGAGTTGGAAAAACTAACTATGAAATTTATTTGGAAGTGCAAGAGGTTCCGAACAGCCAAAGACATACTGAAAAAGAAAAATGAAATAATAGGAATCACACTACCTGACTTTAAAACATACTACAAAGCTACAGTTGTCAAAACTTCATGGTATTGGCACAAGGATAGACATACCGACCAATGGAACCAAATTGAGAGCTCTGATATAGATCCTCGCATATACAGTCATCTGATATTTGACAAGGCCATCAAGGCCATTCAACTAGATGAGAATGGCCTCTCCAACAAATGGTACTTGGAGACCTGGATATCCATGTCCAAAAGAATGAGAGAGGATCACCATCTCATGCTCAAGATGTATCAAAGACTTCAACATAAGAGCCCAGACCATAAAGTTCCTAGAAGGTAAATTAGGGAAGCATCTATGAGATCTTGTAGAAGGAGATGATTTCATAAACTATACACCCAAAATGAGAGCAATGAAAGATAAGATAGACAAATGGGACCTCCTCAAAATTAAAATCTTTTGCACTTCAAAGGAGTATGCCAAGAAAGTGAAAAGGCAGCCTACTCAATTGAGAATATATTTGGTAACCAACTATCCGATAAGCACCTAATATCCAGAATATATAAAGAAATCCTACACCTTGAAAATAAAAAGACAAACAACCCATTTAAAATATGGGCAGGTGACTTTAAAAGACACCTCTCCAAGGAAGAAATACAAATGGCTAAAAAGCACATGAAGAGATGCCCAATATCACTAGCTATTAGGGGAATGCAAATCAACACTACAATGAGATACCATCTTACACCCATTAGACTGGTGGCCATTAAAAAACAGAGGACTATAAATATAAGTGTTGGAGAGGATGTGGAGGAATGGAAACCCTCTACCACTGCTAGTGGGAATGTAGAATGTCCAGCCATTGTGGAGGACAGTTTGGCGGTTTCTCATAAAGATAACTATGGATCTGCCATATGATCGAGCAATTCCACTGCTGGGTATACACCCAAAAGAATTGAAGGCAGGGACACAAAGTGATATATGCACACCAATGTTCATAGCGGCATTATTCACTATTGCCAAAAGTTGGAATCAACCCAAATGCTGATCAACAGATGAATGGATAAACAAAATGTGGTACATACACACAATAGAATATTACTAAGCTGTAAGAACGAATACAGTGCTAACATATGGGATAACATGGATGAATCTTGAGGACCTTATGTTGAGTGAAGCAAGCCAGGCATCGAAAGACAAATATTACAGGACCTCACTGATATGAATTAAACAAATTGAGCAGACTCAGAGAGCTATTGTCTGGAAGCTAGATTTACAGGAAATAGAAAGGGAGAGGAAGGGTATGAGCCAATGCCTATATGGGCACAATCTATCATAAGGTGGAATTGTGTAGTTGGGCATTGAAGGGATATGACAGGAGGGTAGTGATGCAGGTTTGACAGGTGAGTAGAGTGGGGAGGGTGGGTAGGACGGTCCATGGAACTGGGGGGATGGTTGGTGGAGGGACCAGGTGAACACTGGGGATTGGTGGGTGTGTGGTTGAAAGTACAAAATTGGGAGGGGTTACTGGTTTAGGGTGGTGGATGGGGGGGGCATTCGGGACAGGCACTCCTAGGGCAGGCTTCTAGGGATTGTGTGAGTGATTTTTTTCATAATGTATTGCATCAGTGGGTGGAGACCCACATAATGAGTGGGAGGGAAATGAACTCCCATCCTGGGGGCGACCGATATGTTCTGGGATGGAGGGGAGGTTCTTGAGAGCATGGGTGGTTCCTAATAGGGGAGGACAGACCAGTGTGTCAAACCTCAGTGTTGTTGCAAGTAACTATACATCTTGTCATCCAAGGAGTGAAGACGGGTGGTCGCTGTGGGGCCCTGAGGGGAGGGGGAGGGAGGAATAGAATAGATGGAACAGGAGGTATTTAGGGGGCAATAGAAGTGTTCCACATATTCTTGCAGTGATGGACACAGGACATGTTAAATCTCAACAAAATTTATGAAAGTGTACAGTCTAAAATGTAAACCATAATGTAAACCATTGACCATGGTTAGTAGCTATGTTTCACTATTGGTAATTCAGTTGTAACAAATGTACCATCCACATATAAAAAGGTATTAATACCGGAAGGGGGAAAACGGGAGGATGTTGGGTATATGGGAGTCCCTTCCATTCTGTATATGACTTTCCTGTGACCTAAAACTTCTTTGAAAACAAAATGAAAAAAAGTAAGACACCGGGGAGTAAATGGCAGAAAATGTCACTGTACATACAGGACAACAGATAATACAGTGATGAAAGGCAAAATGTCAAAAATTTAAAAAATATATTTTTCATCATTTTTAATATCTCAATTTTTAAATTTTATTTTAGTTTTCTTTAAAATTTTATGTATTTTATTTTTTATATTTAAACCTATCGTTATTTCATTTTCCTATTAATTGTATTTGGCTATTTTATTGGCTTCATTTTTGAAGAGGCTTTGGATCACAGAAGGGTTGACTCTGGGGCAGGGGAGGATCACTGTTGTGGGGTGTCAGTAATGAGGGATACATGGGAGGAAGTTCACCTGGACATACATATAAGGTATATGAATGTGTACAAATGTTCACAAGCTTTCCGCTGCTGCGAGATCGGGAGGTCCCTACCGGTTTGCCCATGTCAGACCTCATCCCCAGCCCTTCCTCGACCCCCTAGAAGTCTCTCAATAAAATGGCTTGGCCCTAAAAAAACAAAACAAAACAAAACAAATGTTCACAGGGCATTGTCACAGTGGTGGAGATTAACACATTAACGGAGAGAATGTTGAATTCTCATCCTGGAGAGCTCTGTCACATTCTTTAATGTAGCAGCAAATGTCCCACAAGTGCAGGGGCAATGACTGGCAAAGGAGGATGGTACATTGATGGGCCCTTGATATTGATGACTGTGCTTGTGGGCCTTTGCTCTTGAAATTGACACTTAGCCTAGTGTTGTAGGGTGCCTAAAAGCTGCCTCCTGAGTGCCTCCTTGTTGCTCTGGTATGGCCTGTCTCTAAGTCAAACTCAGCATGTAAATGCATTGCCTTCCCCCCAGCATGGGACATGACTCCTGGAGATGAGCCTCCCTGGCACTGTGGGATTGCTGCCAAGCACCAAATCGCAATGCAACTGGAAAAAGACCTCAAATAAAAGGGGGAAGAGGTAAAGACAAATTAGTTTATATGGCTAGGAGACTTCAAAGTGAGTCAGGAGGTCATCCCAGTGGTAACGCTTATACACATCTCAGCAGGATCTCATAGACTGCCAAATTGTATACTACCTCAAATAGTGGGGCTCCTGAGGGCTCTGGAGACACCCAGTTCCCATGGTCAGGGCAGATAGCTCCTGAGTTTGGTGCCTTGCCAGTGGGCCCTACTTTGGAGTTTGTGCTCCTAAGAGTGACAGAGTTGGACTCAGTTGTGGCTTCTCTACACATGGCTCATGTGTCACTTCTATTTGAAGCTGTACTTGATGCTGGAGTTGGTAGGTGTACATCCAAGAGACTGGAATCTTTGGGCTGTTCATGTGCCAGCTGGGCCCTGAGCCTCAGAGGAGTTGCAACACCCACTCTCCAGGTCATTGGACTCACCCAGGACAACTAACAAGGAAATGAGGATTGACAACCACAATACCAAGGAAATGAGAGAGCATACAACTGCAAGCAAGAGAGTCCCATCCATCAGCTGTATGGGATCAAAGCCCCCTCTCAACTGGAGGTGGAGTGGACATCACCATCACAGAATTCTCAGGACTGGGGAATGGACTATGGACTGGAGTAGACTTACTGGTATTCTATAATAGATATATTGTAATTCTAACAATGGAAGAAATTACAGCATTGATGTGGAGGCAGTGGCCACTGGAGGCTCTGAGGGCAGGGAGAGGGAAAGACAGGTGTAATGCGGGGGCTTTTTCAGAACTTGGGAATCATCCTGAATCTCATTGCAGTGACAGATATATGCCATTGTATATCTTCCCATAGCCTGTGGAATTATGTGGGAGAGAGTGTGGACTACAATGTGAACTATGGTCCACGCTCAATGGCAGTAACCCAGGATGCACTTATCAATCGCAATGAATGTGCCACACTGAGAGGTGATATTTTTTTATGTGGGAGGGTGTGGGAGGTGTGGGGAGTGGGGCATGTGGGAATCTCTATGTTTTTTTTTGTAGCATTTGTGTAATCTAAGTATCTTTTAAAAAATAGAAAAATATATTTTTTAAAATTGTACCACATATCCAGGGCAAGAAAGAAATAAAGAAAAGCTGAGAATATCTGATCAGTTAAACATGGGCTTCTCTAAAAGTCCAGAATAAGTTGGACCAAGAGTGAAAGAAGAACCTTAACACAAAGCCAACCAACAATAAAACCCTAGACAGGAGGGAGAAATGGACCTTCAGAATTAACATATTAAAATAATCAGATGCTCAGACATAAGCAAACAATTAGAAGTCACACTAAGAATCAGAGCTTAGTCAAGGGAACAAATTAAAACTTCCGAGGAAAAACAGAATTTGGAAAAACTAATCAAAGAAGTTCAAACAAATCTCTTAAAGCATTTCCAGGAGATGAAGGACAATATGGATATAGAGCTAAAGGATATTAAGAAGAAAATATGTTAGCATAAAGAAGAACGTGAAAATTTAAAAAGAAACACACCATAATATGCTTTAACCATTTCTATTCATTTCCAAAGATTTACAAATAATGAAAGTGCTCTGGGAGTGATTGGGGTGATGAATACACAAACATGCGATTACACCCAATACCATTGATTGTACTCCTGGGGTGGATTTATGCTTTATAAATATGTATCAATAAAATTGAAAAAATGCTTAAGAAAAGAACAAAATATGAATAAAAATAGAAACATACCAGAAATGATGTGGATGAAAGGCCCAATCATAGAGACTAAAAATGCACAAAAGGCATTCAACAGCATATTTGATCAGGCAGAGGAAAGAATCAGAGAACTAGAAGAGAGGACAATCAAAGTCATAAAGTTGAAGAACAGATGGAGAAAAGAATAGTAAAAATTGAGCATTGTCTCAGGGATTTCAATAACAGCATGAAGCACACAAACATAAATGTCATGGGTGTCCCAGGAGAAGAGAAGGGAAAGGGGGCAGAAAGAATATTTGAGGAAATAATGGCCCCAAATTTCCCAACCCTTATGAAAGACATAAAAATACATGTCCAAGCTCAACATACTCCAAACAGGATAAATGCTAATAGACCTCCTCCAAGACACATACAAATCAGAATGCCAAATGCCAACGATAAAGAAAGAATTCTGAAAGCAGCAAGAGAAAGGCAATTTGTCACATATAAGGGATCCTCAGTAAGATTTAGGTGCTGATTTATCATCAGAAACAATGGAGGTGAGAAGGCAATGGTATAATATATTTAAGGCATTGAAAGAAAAACTGTCCGAGGCAAAATTTCTTTTTCCAGAAAAACTCTCCTTCAAAAATGAGAGCTTAAATTACTCACAGATAAACAGAAAAAGAGAGAGTTCAACAAGAGATCTGCCCTACAAGAATTACTAATGGGAGTTCTGTAGGTTGAAAGGAAAAGACAGGAGGAGGCTTGGAGTAATGGGAAGAAATGAAGATCTTCAGTAAGGGTAACTAAAAGGGTAAATGCAAAATCCAAAGGCACTGTATCCTCAAAATACAGCTCTTTAATTTATATAAGAGTCAGAATACAATTGAAAAAGAAAAAGGCAAGTTTATTGATAATAGATGTGGAAAATATAAAGTAGTAAAGTGGGACAGAAACAACATGAAGAGGAGAGGAGGGGCAAGATAGCAGCACAGTTGGGAGCTCCAAGAGTCAGCTTGTCCTACAGTGTAGTTAGTAATCACCCAGAGCTACCTAAATCACCTGATTAGGGAGCCCAGGAGAGCAGAAGAGTATCCTGCAACATCCTTGGAAGAACAGAAAGAGGAGACTGCCCATCTGCAGTGAAGATTCATGACTAGAGCATTCCACACTGTGAAGGCTGGTGCCCATTCTCCTCTGGCAGGGCAAGACACCTCAGGAGCTTTCTCTTGCTAGAGTTGGGAGATCCATTTCTCCTACACAGGAGGGGGAAGAGATGGTTAAGTACCAACTACAGCTACTTATTAGTAAATTCAGCTGGCTAAATTTCAATACTAAGTACAGCTAATGTTTGAACCTAAGTTGGAAAGTGGCCGGTAGCCTCCATTTTAACTATGCCCCTGGCATGAGGGAAAGTGAAGATGACTGAAAATCACAGTGATGGTAGGAACTGGCTTCTTTCCACCTAGGTCTGATTGCTGCCCTAGCCTGGGCTCCAGCCCTGCCTCCAGCAGGGAGGAAGCTGGGGGGACATGCACTGGCCTCTCCAGGCAACTTTAGTCTCTTTCAGCTCACACAGACTAGATTTTTGGAGCACCCACGTGGCTACATCCCTACCCCCAATAGGACAAGAAGGGAGATGGTGTTTCCTCAGCCTCTCTGGGCAACTGCAGGCACTTTCAGCCCACACATCCAATATTGTGCATACCTGTGGTTCTATCGCCACCCTTGACAGGGCAGGAGGAGGGAGAGTGCTCCCTCAGCTTCTCTGGGCAGCTTTGGATGCTTTTGGCCCACACAGCCTAAACTGTTGGACACATTTGTGGTGGCTCCATCCCCACCCCTGAGAGGACAGGAGGAGAGACAGTGCTCACTCAGCCTCTCCGGGCAACTGCAGTTGCTTTTGGCCTGCACAGACTAGATTTTTGGGAACACCTGGGGCTCTTTCTCTACCACTGGCAGGGGAGGAAGAGGGCCAGTGCTATGTCAATCTATCGGGGCAACTGCCATCAGTTTTGCCCTGCATGACTTAATTTACTGCTCATACCTACAGCTCCATCCCCACACCAGGCAGAGGAGAAAGGGGCATAGAACTTAAGCAGTCTCTCTGGGCAACTACAGATGGTCTTGGCCTGCACAGCTTGTATTACTGCACAGAGCTGCAGCTCCATCCCCACCTCTGCCAGGGGAGAATGGTAGGAGAAGCTTCATCAGTTTCTGGGGCAATGCAGGCAGCCTCCACCTCCATGGTTTACAGTATCAACCACATCTGTGGCTCCTACTTTATCCCCAGCATGGGAGAAAGGGCAAAGACAGATGACAAAGAGCTAAAAAAAAAATTCAGATTGCCTAACACAAGCCATTATAAACTTCCAAAATAAGTTGAACTACTTGTCAATAAGGAGCTGTGGCACAAAGCCAATCAAATAGAAAGCCCAAGACTATAGAGAGAAACCCAGCTCAGAATAAATACATAAAGGAAGTCAGATGTTGAGACACCAACAAAAAAATAACAAGGCATACTAAGAAACAGGAGGACATGGCTCAAAGGGGCAAACTAAACCTCTGCATGACATAAAACAGGTGAGAAAACTAATCACACATGTCCAAACAATATCCTTAATAAATTCAATGAGATGGCTAAAAGGAACTACGTCAGTGAGGTGGTAGCTGGAGATTTACACTTAACCAGCCCAGGAGAGAAGGAAGCCAGGAGAGATAGCTGGCAAACTGGTAAAAGTCCAACTCACCTGAGGAAAAGGGGACAAGGAGAGCCAGATAAGCTTTCAGAAGTTTACCTAACCTGTGGAGTGATGCTCAGTGTAGGAATGCCTTCCTCACATATACAAGGTCCCTTGTTCAATCCCGGTACCTCCTAACAGAAGGGATCCAGAGAGTGATCCACTGGGTTGTCAGGTACCCAGCCAGTACCATATGACAGGGAACTTATAGACTGAGAATATATTTGGTTTAGGTTTTGTGATCTGTTATTTTTTAATTTTTTATATATTTTTATTTTTTATTCTTTATTTTATTCGCTAAAACCAGGTACCATACCTGTGGAGGGCAGTCTGTGGGGTTTTGATAGATGAGCACCAGCAACATAAGACATTTCATAGGGGCCTAAGAGGGAAGCCTGTTTTTCCTGGGTTTGTTGTTGTTGTTGTTTTATTCTTTGTTTCCTGTTTTAGTTGTCCTTATTTTTTTCTCCTTAGTTTCTTTATTTCTTTTCTTTCTTTCATTTTCCCCTCTTCTGTTGCTTTTCTTTTATTCCATATTTTCTTGTTTGATTCTTCTTCTTCTTCTTCTTCTTCTTCTTCTTCTTCTTCCTTTCTTCTCATCTTTCTGGTCTTTTATTTATTCTATTTTTCTTGCTTCATTTTTTTTTCATCTTTTTATTCCTATTCCTTGGTATTTTTTAATGATTTTCACTCTTATTGTTTATTTATTTTACTGGCTTTTTTATGGTTCCTTCTCTATATTTTATTATTACTATTATTCTTTTTCTCTTCTTCTCTCTTTCCTTTTCTATGGTCTTAATATATTTTCAAGGGAATCCAGAAAACTACAAATATATAGAATAAATGGAACTAAGTGTCAAAAAGGACCCTTAGCACAAAACACACAAAAAAACCCTAGAGTAGAAAGAGAAGCTAACCATCTGAATAAGCATATCAAGTTAAACACAAGCACAGACACCAAGAAAAAATTACAAGCCATACTACAAAACAGGAAGACATGGCCCAGTCTAATGAACAAACTAAAAAAGAGGCAGAGATGCAGAATGTGGAACAGCTAATCAAGGATGTCCAAACAAATATCATGAATCAATTTAGAGAAGTGAGGGAAGAGATAAAGGATATTAAGAAGACACTGGGGGAATATACTGAAGAAATTGTAAACATATATAAAAAGATAATGGATCTGATGATGATGAATGGCACAATGCAAGAAATAAAAAATACACTGGAAGCACATAACAGCAGATTTGAACAGGCAGAGGAAAGAATTGGTGACATTGAAGACAGTATATCTGAAATCTGACAGATAGTAGAAAAGATAGATTAAAACATAGAAAAAACTCAGCAGGAACTCAGGGAATTGAATGACAACATGAAACACACAACATATGCATTAGAGGAATCCCAGAGGGAGAAGAGAAGGGAAAAGGGGCCAAGGGAGTATTGGAGGAAATAATGGCTGAAAATTTCCCATCTCTTTTGAAGAACAAGTACTTGCAAGTCCAGGAAGTGCAGTGCACTTCGAACAGTATAAATCCTACCAGGCCTAACCTGAGACATATACTTATCAAACTGTCAAAAGCTCAAGACAAAGAGAGAATACTGAAAGCAGCAAGAGAAAAGAGATCCATCATATACAAGGGAAGCTCAATAAGATTAAGCAGTGATTTCTCATCTGAAACCATGGAGGCAAGAAGGCAGTGGTATGACATAGTTAAGGATCTAAAGGAAAAAAAACTGCCTGCCAAGAATTCTGTATCCAGCAAAGCTGGCATTCAAAAATAAAGGGGAGTTCAAAATATTCACAGATAAACAAAAATTAAGAGAGTTGGTCAACAAAAAAACTGCCCTTCAAGAAATACTAAAGGAAGTTCTGCATGTTGAAAGGAAAAATCAGGAGAGAGAGGGTTGAAGGGGAGTGTAGAAAGAAAGATTATTAGTTAGAATAAGTAAAAAGATAAAAAAACTAAAAACAAAATATGACATATATAAACCTAAAGAAAATATAGCTAATGTAAGTAATGCCTTAACATTCTCCAGCATAGACAACATGCTAGGTCACACAGAACACCTCTCAATGAATTCAGAAAGATTGAAATTATACAAAGTAATTCCTCTGATCACAAAGGAATGAAGCTGGAAATCAGTAACGGGCAGAAAAGCAGAATAGGCACAAAGATATGAACGTTAAATGACATACTTTTAGACAAGCAGTGGGTCAAGGAGGAAAATGCAAAAGAAATCAATAACTACCTGGAAATGAATGAAAATGAGAATACAACATATCAAAACCTATGGGATGCAGCAAAAGAAGTGCTGAGAGGGAAATTTATAGCAATAAATGCCTATATTAAAAAAAGAAGAAAGAGCTAAATTCAAAAGACTTAACTGCACACCTGGAGGAACTGGAACAAGAACAGCAAACTAATACCAAAGGAAGAAGAAAGAAGACAATAACAAAGATTATAGCAGAGCAAGAAGTATTGTGAATAAAAAAAAACTAGAAAAAAATTATAAAAACCAAAAGCTGGTTCTTTGAGAAGATTAATAAAATTGACAAATCCTTAGCTAGACTAACAAAGAAAAAAGGAGAGAAGATGTAAATAAATAAAATAAAAAATGAGGGAGGGGATATAACCACAGATCCCACAGAAATAGAGTATCATAAGAGGATATTTGAAAAATTGTATGCCAACAAGATGGATAACTTAGATGAAATGGACAAATTTCTAGAAACAATGAGCAGCCTACACTGATGAAAGAAGAAATTGATGAACTCAACAGACCAATCACAATTACTGAGATTTAATTAGTCATCAAAAACCGCCCAACTAAGAAGAGCCCTGGACCAGACGGCTTCACAGGCAAATTCTACTAATCATTCCAAAAAGGACTAACACCAATCCTGCTTAAACTCTTCCAAAAAATAGAAGTGGAGGGTACATTGCCTAATTCATTCTATGATGCCAACATCAACCTAATACCAAAGCCACATAAAGACACCACCAGAAAGGAAAGCTAAATACCAAAAATCCTAATGAATCTGGATGCAAAAATCCTCAACAAAATACTTGTTAATCGTATTCAACAACACATCAAAGGAATTATACATCATTACGAAGTGGGTTTCATCCCTGGTGTGCAAGGATGGTTCAACATAAGAAAATCATTCAATGTAATACACCACATTAATAGATCAAAAGAAAAAAATCACATAATCATCTCTCTTGATGCAGGAAAAGCATTTGACAAAATATTGCCTCCTTCCTTGATAAAAACATTTCAAAAGACAGAAATAGAAGGAAACTTCCTCAACATGATAAAGGGTATATATGAAAAACCCACAGCTAATATATTCAGGGGTGAAATGCTAAAGGTGTTCCCTCTAAGATCTGAAAAAGACAAGGATGCCCACTTCACTGCTCTTATTTAACATTGTATTAGAAGTACTTACTTGAGCACTTAGGCAAGAAAAAGATTTAAAGGCATCCAAATTGGAAAGGAAGAATAGAAAATTTCACTATTTGAGATGACATGATCCCATAGAAAAATAGAAATCTGCAACAAAGGTTCTAGAGCTGATGAATGAGCTCAGTAAAGTGGCAGGATGTAAGATCAGCACACAAAATTCAGTAGCATTTCTGTACACCAATAATGAACATTCTGAGGAGGAGACCAAGAAAAAAATTCCTTTTACAATAGCAACTAAAAGAACCAAATACCAAGGAATAAGTTTAACTAAAAGATGTAAGGGACTTGTACACAGAGAACTGTGCAACATTGTTAAAGGAAATCAAAGAAGACCTAAATAAATGGAAGAATATTCCATGTTCATTAATTGAAAGACTAAACACCATTAAGATGTCTGTCCTACTCAAAATGATTTACAGATTTAACACAATCCCAATAAAAATTACAATGGCATTTTTTTATTGAATTGGAAAAGCTAATTATGGAATTTATTTGGAAGGGCAAGGGGGCCTGAATAGCATAAAACATATTGAAAAAGAAAAATGAAATTGGAGGAATCATGATACCTGACTTTAAAGCCTACTACAAAGCTAAAGTGGTCAAAACTGCATGGTATTGGGACAAGGATAGACTTACTGACCAGTGGAACTGAACTGAATATCATATGGTCAACTGATATTCAACAAGGTCACCAAGCCCCCTCAACTTGGACAGAATGGTCTCTTCAATAAATGGTGCTTGGTATTGGCACAAGGATAGACATGCTGACCAATGGAAATGAATTGAATATCATATGGTCAACTGATATTCAACAAGGTACCAAGCCCACTCAACTTGGACAGAATGGCCTCTTCAGCAAATGGTGCTTGGAGAAGTTGATATCCATATCCAGAAGAATGAGAGAGGATCACCATCTCATGCCCAATACAAAAATTAACTCAAGATGGATCAAAGACTTAAATCTAAGAGCCCAGACCATAAAGCTCCTAGAAGATAAATTAGGGAAGCATCTATGAGATCTTGTAGAAGGAAATGGTTTCATAAACTATACACCCAAAATGAGAGCAACAAAAGATAAGATAGATAAAAGGGACCTCCTCAAAATTAAAAACTTTTGCACTTCAGAGGAGTTTGCCAAGAAAGTGAAAAGGCAGCCTACTCAATGGGAGAATATTTGGTAACCAACTATCTGATAAGCACCGAATATCCAGCATATATAAAGAAATCCTACATCTTGAAAATAAAAATCATACAACAATGTTCAAAAATGGACAATAGACTTGATTAGACACTTCTCTCAAGAAGAAATACAAATGGCTAAAAAGCACATGAAAAGATGCTCAACATCAGTAGATATTAGGGAAATGAAAATCAAAACTACAATGAGATATCATCTTATACCTATTAGACAGGCAGCTATTAAAAAAACAGAATTACAAGTGTGGGAGATGTGGAGGAAAGGAAACTCATCCACTGCTGGTAAGAATGTAGAATGGTGCAGCCATTGTGGAGGACAGTTTGGCGGTTCTTCAGGAGGCGATCTATAGAAATGCCATATCACCCAGTAATCCCACTTCTAGGTGTATATCCAGAAGAATTTAAGACAGGGACACGAACAGATATATGCATATCAATGTTAATAGCGGAATTATTCACTATTGCCAAAAGTTTGAAGCAACCCAGGTGTCCATCAACAGACTAATGAATAAGCAAATTGTAAGATATGCATACAATGGAATTTTCCTCAGCTGTAAGAAGGAATGCAGTATTAATACACAGGACAATATGGATGAATCTTGAAGACCTCATGTTGATTGAAGTAACCCAGTCACTGAAGGACAAATATTACATGACCTCACTGATATTACTTAAGCAAATTTAGCAGACTCACAGAGCTAGAGTTTGGAAGATCAGTTATCAGGAGACAGAAAGGGAGAAGAGGGTGGTGAACTGATGCTCTATATGGGCAAAATCTATGATAAGGTGGAAGGGGGTTGTTGGGCAGAGGAGGGGGGTGATAGTGGTTCAGTGATGTAATTGATTTAGATGGTTTTGGAATGTGAGAGGGAGTAGGGTGGGGGTTGGGTTGGACGATCAATTGGAGTGGGGAGAGGGCTGGAGGAAGGAACCGGTGAACTCTGGGGATCTGTAGGTCTGTGGTTAAAATTACAATGGTGGGAATGTTCTTTTGGCAAATATGGCAGGGGAGGGATACCGGTCCAGGGTGTTGGGGGTGGGGGGATATTGGAATAGGCCACATCTGGGGCTTGCTTCTATGGAATATGAAAATGTTCTTCTTGCCGTGTTATCTCAGTGGGTAGAGATCCACACAATAAACAAAAGAACACTAAACTCCCATCCAGTGGAGACCTGTTATGTTCTCATTTAGAGGGGCAAGAATCTCTTGAGAACATAGGCAGTGCCTAATAAAAGAAAACAGATCAATATATCAAGCCCTCTATATTATTGCATGTAACTATGAACCTTATTCTTCAAAAATGGAAACTCAGTGGTTACCATAGATTCCGAGGGAAGGGGGAAGGAAGAATAGAATAGATGGAACATGGTACATTTTTAGGGCATTGGAATTGTTCTTCATGATCTTGAAATTATGGATACAGGCCACTTTAAATTTTGTCAAAACCTATAAAAGTGTATGGTGCAGTGTAAACTATAATGTAAACCATTGACCATGGTTAGTAGCAATGCTTCAATATTTGTACATCAATTGTAACAAATGTACTGTACACATGTAAAATGTTATTAATAGGGGATACTGGAAGAGGGGGAGGGGTGGGTTAAATAGTAATCCCCTATATCCTCTACGTGACATTTCTGTAACCTAAGCCTTCTTTGAAGATAAGGTGAAAAAAATAAGACACTGGGGTATCATAAGGAAAACATTGTCACTGTACATAAAGGATAATAAATTTTATGGTGATGAAAGACACAATGAAAATTTTATTTTAATTTTTAATTTTTTATCTTTTCATTTTTTTCATTTATTTTTTATTTTTACTATATATTGCCTAAGAGTTACCTCCTGAAGCCTCCTTGTTGCTCAAATGTGTCCTCTTTCTAAGCCAAACACAGCATAAAAACACACTACCTTCTCCCTGGCATGGGACATGACTCCCAGTGATGAGCCTCCCTGGCACTGAGGGATTATCACCAAGCAACAAGTAGCAATGCATTTGGAAAAAGACTTTGACCAAAAGGGGGAAATGATTAATACAAATAAGTTTATATGGCTAAGATATTTCAAAGTGAGTTGGGAGGTCATTCCAGAGGTTATGCTTATGCATGTCTCAGTGGAATTTCATTGACAGCCACAGTAAACAGTGCCTCAAATAGCGGAGCTTTTGAGGGCTCTAAGATATCCAGACACTATAAGCAGGGCAGATAAGCTCAGGAATGCGGCACCCTATCAGTGGACCTTACTTTGGAATTTATGCTCCTCAGTGTAACAGAGCTAGATTCATTTTTAAAATGATGTTAGAAATTAAATGTTTTTTATTTAACTTCTCAAAGCAAGATGAATAGATTTGAAATATTTAGATAAATGTAAAAACACAATTAAAATATTTTAATCATTCATTTCATAATACAAATTACCCAATTTGTCAATTCCTTTGCTTCAACTTCAATTTATTCTTGTTACATATTATTTTACATTGTTTAATTAAAATTAATTGTGGCATATGTGTTTTCCTTCCTTTTTCTCTCTGTTTCTTCCTTCTTTCATATGTTTGTTCTCTTGAACTCTTTATCTCTGAACTTATATATGTGTATAGGCAAAGAAAGACCTCTTGAGAGATTAGGCAGAGTTTTGCTTGTTCTTTTTCAATTTGTTTAAACAGAATTCTTTTTTTCCAATAGGGGAAAAAGTTGCTTTTCTTCTTTTTTGTAATATACTTTTTAAGTTTTTAAAGAAATGTAGATTACCTGAATGTTACACAAAAATTATAGGGGATTCCCATATGCCCCGCTCCCTAGTCCTCCCACATTTTCCCAAATCAACAACATCCTTCATTAGTGTGGTACATATGCCACAATTGATGAACACATCCTGGAGCATTGCCTCTAAGTGATGATTATAGTTTACATAGTAGTTTACACACTCTCCTGCAAATTTTTGCAAGTTATTACAAGATATACAATGGCTTGTATCTGTCATTGCAATGTCTCTCAGGATAATTCCCAAGTTCCAAAAATGCCCCATAATTGAGAGGGGGCTTAGGTCCTATGGGGCAGATGGATGAGACTTTCTTCTTTTCTTTTCTTTTTTTAAGATACTTAGATTATATAAATGTTACACAATAAATATAGGGATTCCCATATGCCCCACTCCCCACATCTTCCACACCCTCCCACATAAACATCCTTCATTAGTATGGCACATTCATTGCAATTGATAAACACATCCTGGGCCTTTGCCGCCGAGCATGGACCATAGTTCACATTGTAGTAGTTTCCCGATACATGGCTCTCCTGCCCCTCTTATTTGAACTTGTAATTAGCACTATACTTGTTACATATATGTGCCAATGGCTTAAATCTTTGGTCTGGTCATGTGCCAGTTGATCCCTGAATTGCAACAGAGTTGTAACACCTACTCTCCAGTTCTTTGGAATCTCCCAGGACAACTAAACACAGATTGATGCTGGACAAAGCCCATCTCAAAAAGCATAGAGTATCTACAACTGCAGGCAACTCAGTTCATTACATCTGCCCCATGGTATCTATGCCCGCTCTCAAACAGAAACAGAGTGGGCATCACCATGCCCAAATCCTCAAGATTGAGGAATGAACAAACATAGGGTGGAATGCAACTATGCACTAAAGTAGACTTATTACATTCTAGCAATGGAAGCACTTGTATCATTGATATAAAGGCAGTGGCCACCAGAGGTTCTGAGGGGAGGGAGAGGGAAGAATACATGCAACATTGGGCATTTTGGGGACATTGGAATTGTCATGCATTGCATTGCAATGACAGATACAAGCCATTTTACATTTTGTCAAAACCTATAAAATTGTGAAGTGCAAAATGCAAACAATAATGTAATCTATAGACCATGGTTAGTAACAATGCTTCAATATGTGTTCATCAATTGTAACAAATATACCACACTAATGAAAGATGTTGTTCAAGGGGGAAAATGTGGGAGGGGGAAAGGTAGGGTATTTGGGAACCCACTATATATATATATTATGAGGTACCAGGGAACGACCCCTGGACCTTGTATATGGGAAGCAGGCGTTCAACCACTTGAGCTACATCTGCTCCCAAAGGTTTTTTTTTTTTTTTTTTTTTTTTTTGCCCCCTATATATATTTTTATCTCTCTCTCTCTCTCTCTCTCTCTCTCTATCTATATTTTAAAGATACTTAGATTACACAAATGCCACATAAAAAATATAGAGATTCCCATATGTCCCGCTCCCCACACCTCCCACACCCACCCACATAAACAACATCCTTCATTAGTGTGGCACATTCATGACAATTGATAAACACATCCTGGGGCATTGCCATTGAGCATGCACCATAGTTCACCTTGTAGTTTACACTCTCTCCCACACAATTCTGCAGGCTATGGGAAGATATATAATGGCATATGTCTGTCATTGCAGTGCCATTCAGGACAATTCCCAAGTCCCAAAAAAGCCCCTGCATTACACCTGTCTTTCCCTCCCCCTGTCCCCAGAGCCTCCAGTGGCCACTGTCTCCACATCAATGCTGTAATTTTTTCCATTGCTAGAATCACAATAAGTCTATTGTAGAATACTAGTAAGTCCACTCTAGTCCATAGTTCATTCTCCAATTCTGAGGATTCTGGGATGGTGATGTCCACTCCACTTCTAACTGAGAGGGGGCTTCGATCCCATACAGCCGAAGGATGGGACTCTCTCTTGCTTGCAATTGTAGGCTCTCTTGTTTCGATGGTATATATGGTAGTTGTCCATCCTCACCTCCTTGTTAGTTGTCCTGAGTGAGTTCAATGAACTGGAGAGTAGGTGCCACAACTCTGCTGAGGCTCAGGGCCCAGCTGGCACATGGACAGTCCAAAGATTCAAGTCTCTTGGACGTACAACTACCAACTCCAGCACCAAGTATATGTTCAAATAGAAGGGACACATGAGCCATGTGTAGGAAAGCCATAACTGAGTCCAACTCTGTCACTATCAGGAACACAAGCTCCAAAGTAGGGCCCACTGGCAAGGCACCAAACTCCAGAGCTATCTGCCCTGACCATGGGAACTGGGTGTCTCCAGAGCCCTCAGGAGCCCCACTATTTAAGGTAGTATCCACTTTGGCAGTCTATGAGATCCTGCTGAGATGTGAATAAGGGTTACCTCTGGGATTACTTCCCTACTCACTTTGAAGTCTCTTAGCATATAAACTCATTTGCCTTTACCTCCCCACCCCCTTTATTTGAGGACTTTTTCCAGTTGCATTGCTAGTTGGTGCTTGGTAGTAATCCCACGGGCTAGGGAAGCTCATCCCCGGGAGTCATGTCCCTCACCGGGGCGGGCGGGGGGGGGAAGGTAATGCATTTATATGCTGAGTTTGGCTTAGAGAGAGGCCACATTTGAGCAACAAGGGGGCTCTCAGGAGGCACCTCTTAGGCACCCCACAACACTAGGCTAAGTTTCAATTTCAAGAGCAAAGGCTCATAAGCATAGTCATCCATAACAAGCACCTATCAATATACCATCCTCCTTTGCCAGTCATTGACCCTGCAGTTGGGGGACAGTTGATGCTACATTAGAGAAAATGTCAGAGCTCTCCAAGATGGGAATTCAATATTCCCTCAGTTATTTTGTGAATCTCCACCCACTGTGATAATGTCCTGTGAACATTTGAACACATTTATTTACCTTATATGAATGTCCAGGTGAACGTCCTTCCATGTATCCCCCATCACTGACACCCCACACCAATGATCTTCCCTTGCCCCAGTTGTATATTTTTGATGTAATATTTATGTAACCTAAAGCTTATTTAAAAATAAAATGATTAATAAAGCGAAGCTGTTATTAGAGACAAGGAAGGACATTATATATTAATAAAAGGGCAGGTCACCAGAAAGAAATAACAATCATAAATATATATGCAGTTAACCAGGGTGCCCCAAAATACATGAGTCAAACATTGGCAAAAACTGAAGAGAGAAATAGATTTCTCTACAATAATAGCTGGAGACTTCAATACACCACTCTCTTCATGGGATAGAACATCTTGGCAGAGGATCAATAAGGAAACAGAGAGCTTGAACAATATGATAAATGAACTAAACCCAACAGGCATATACAGAACATTGTACTCCAAAACAGCAGGATATACATTCTTCTCAAGTGCACATTGATCATTCTCCAGGATAGACCATATGTTGGGTCACACAAAAAATTTTAAATTAATTTAGGAAAATTGAAATTTTATAAAGCAGCAACTCATACCATAATGGAATGAAGCTGGAAATAACAGGTGGAGATCTGGAAAATCCTCAAATATATGGACGTTAAATAACACACTCTTAAATAATCAGCGTGTTAAAGAGGAATTTGAGTGTGAATATTCTCACTGTCCTGATTTTGTGATAATCAGGGTAGGCTAAACATTTGCTATATTAGAAACCATGCATGTGTCCCCAGACCTAGTTTTTCTCCCTAGGTCTGGTTTTCAGAATGCTGGTGATAAACTAAGCCTGATTTATTATATGACCATCCTGTATGGGAAATGACAGTAACTTTAGGTATCTTTGGTCAACCTTAAGAGATATAGCAGGGGGACAGATGTGGCTTGGTGATTGGACATCCATCTCCCATATGGAGGGACCTGGGTTCGATCCCCAGGACCTTCCAGTAAAAATTAAAAAAAGAAAAATATAGAAGATGCATGGGCCACCAAGCCCTGTATGTGGGTGCACCGCCAGGCCCTGCACGTGTGTGAGCTGCCAGGCCCCATGTGTGGTTGCACCACCAGGCCTCGTGAGCCACGCAGCAAGATGATGATGTAATACAAGGGAGAGCCAAGACAAGACAGCCTGAAAAACCAGGAACTAAGGTGGCGCAGGTGGTAGGGTGCTTCTCTCCCAAATTGGAGCTTCCAAGGATCAAATCCCAGGGAAGACAGGAGGAGAAGGATGAGAAGAGAGGGCAGGAAATGGACACATAGAGTTTCCCAGTGAATGGACAGAGAAACAGCAAAAACCGGGGGGGGGGGCGGTGGTAAAAAATGGATAAAAGTAAATAAATAAATAAATCTTTAAAAAATGTATAGGGAGAAAGATACTGACTATAGTTAGTAGTGATAGTTTAACGATGCTCTTTCATGACTTGTTAACAAATGTTTCACAACAATGCAGGATGTTTGTGGGGGGGGGCTGATGTGTGGGAGCCCTGTATGATGTTATGTATGTTTGTTTTGAAAGTTCACGATGTTTACTGAACACTTATAGTTTATGTATGTTCATGTATGAATTATATACTTCAATAAATTGTTTTTTTTAAAAAAGAGGAAATTACAAGGGAAATCAGCAAATATGAAAAGAATGAAAATGAAAACACTCTATATCAAAACTGTGGGAGGCAGTGAAGGCAGTGCTGAGAGGGAAATTGGTAGAAATATTATGTTTGTAAATTAATCTATTCCTCTGCGTGTGATACACGTTCATTGTATTAAATTTAGGGACGGGTCTCTGATTAAGTTTATTTGATAAAATCAACTTAGGGCTTCTAATTGGGCTACATCAGTAAGGTGTAATTCAGGTTGAGTCCCCATGCCCTTAGTGGGCTGATATAAACAGACACTCTCTCAAGAAGACATGTCAGAAGAAAGAGATCTCTGTCATTGTTTATCCTGGAACCCTGGGGAGAGATAAGCCTCGCCTGATAGTTTGCAGCTGACTTTTGGAAGGGAGCCAAGACTGATACAGAAGTCCTGGAAAGAAATGAGCCCTATGCCAGGAGAGAGAGGAAGCCCTGAGAGACAAGCCCTAAGCCAGCCTACAGCTGAAAACAGGAAGAAACTGGGCCCACGGGGCATTAAGAGGAAGAGGAAGCCCAGGAAGGAGAGACCAGGCAGAGATCAGTGACCATCTTGTTTCAGCATGTGGCAACTGACTTTGGTAAGAAAGCAACCTTTAGTTGGACTCTTTAGGACCTTGTAACTGTAAGCTTTTACCCCAAATAAATACCCTTTATAAAAGCCAGAAGATTTCTGGTACTTTGCATTGGCACCCCTTTGGGCAGGCTAATACAGTGATTCTTCATTGGATCTTGGATTACTAAAAATTAAACAATGGACTATCATTAATAGTGCAATTATAAAAATGTGTTATCATTAATTGTAACAAATATACCACACCAATGTAAGTTGTTAATAATAGGGTGGTATATGGGAATCCTGTATTTTATGCATAATTGTTCTGTAAACCCACAACGTTTCTAATAAACAATGAGCTATAAAGATGTTTGGTGGAGATAACTGGAGAAATTCAATTATGGACTGTTTATTAGGTAACATTGTATTAATATTAAATTTTTGTAGGGATAGAGAGGAAGGGATAGAGGGAAAGAGACAAGCACAGAGGGAGGAAGAGAAGGAAGGAGGGAGGGAGGGTAATGGAGGGAGGGAGAGAGAGAGAGAGCACGCAAATGTTACAAAATATAAAAAAATGGGAAATAAAAAAAAGCAGAAACAAAAACTACAAAATCATGGGAATACATTTTACAAAAAAGTACAATACATATCAAGAATAGTATAAATTTTTACAATAAAACCTAGAACAATACTTAAAGAAGTGGATAGACATGCTTTGCCATTGGTAGAAACTCTTATTATAACCAGTGAATCTTCTGCAAATTTACATATAAATTGAAAGCATTTCTAATCAGGAAAAAAACCCTCAATAGATAGGTTAAATAGAAGATAACATACAGTTGAAGAAAAAAAATAGTGAACTGCAAGGTAGATCTGAGGAAATTACCCAGAATACAGTACAGAGAAAGGAGGTGAAAATATGGTAGCAAAAGGTTAAGAGATGTGAAAGACAGAGTCAAAATGTTCAACATATCTAATAGGAACCCTGGCATATAGTATTGGGAATGGAAAGAAACAATATTCAAAGAGATAATGACTGACAAATTTCCATAATTAATGAAAGTCATTAATCCTCAGACTCAAGAGGCAAAACAAATCCAAAGCAGAACACATAAAAATAAATCCACAACTGGACACAATAAAGTGAAATTACAGAACAATGAAGAAAAAACATTCAGCATCATACCAATTATATTAGAAATCCATAATATAATAGTTATGAAAAGGGTCAAGGATGTGAAGGAAAGAAATCTCTAATAGTGTTTAACAGAGATAAAAGTTTATTTCTTTAATTAGAAAGTCCTAAGTGAATGGAAAGCTGGCACAAGGAGCTCTGTGATTCTCTCCCCAGGAAAACAAACATAACTAGTGAAAATTATTTTTAAAACACACAAACATTTAAAGTCTCTGCAAATTTTCTTAAGGGCATAGAGCAAGTGGAGAAACATTTATTCAAGAAAATTTACTAAATCTCGGTAAGAATAATGAGAGTCAGTGGCTTTTGAGCCATGACCCACTCAATCTCCTGCCCCACTCAGCATGACAGAAGCTCTACTTTGGGTGGGTGCAGCAAAAAACACAGGTTCCTCTCTTTTGCCAGCTCCCAGTCTAGGGCTACAGGATCTTGCTTAGAGGGATAGGTCATCAGCATTACTTACCTACCCTTTAGTTCTGTGTTGTAGAAGCTCTATTCCAAGAAAGAGTTGCTGAGAGATCTGGGTATCCCCCTCAGCTCCTACTTGTGAGGTGGAAGCTCTACAACAGGTACAGGAGGCCAAGATTACTGAGCCCTAATCACCCTTGCTTCAGTTTGCTCATATGTTGGAGGATCCATGCTGGGAGAGGCAAGCTGAGAAGACCAGAGCAGGGAGGTTGCATGAGAAAAGCAGCCCACTGTCTCTGCAACCATCTCCAGAGCAGTGGCACAGAGGATTTGCCAAGGTAGAGAAGTGGTCCATAAAGATGAGTAGCTCTGTAGCTCTTCACAAGGGGCCATATGTTGGGTCACAAGACAGATCTCAATAAACTTAAAAAGATTGATATTATATAAAACACTTTCTCTCATCATAATGGAATGAAGCTGAAAATCAATAATGTATGGATAAAGGGAAAACTCATAAATATATGGATATTAAACAACACTTAAATAATCAATGGGTCAAAGAAGAAATTGCAAGAGAATTCAGTAAATATCTTGAGATGAATGAAAATGAGAATACAACATATCAAAACCTATGGGACACCACAAAGGCAGTGCTGAGAGGGAAATTTAAAATCCTCAATGATTACATTCAAAAAGAAGAAAGAGCTAAAATTGAAGATCTAACTGCACACCTGGAGGAAGTAGAAAAAGAAAACTAATCCCAAACCAAGCTGAAGAAAAGAAATAGTAAATATCAGAGCAGAAATGAATGAAATCAAGAACAACAACAACAACAACAACAAAACAATAGAGAATCAACAAAACCAAAATTTTGTTCTTTGAGACAATCAAGAAAATCGACAAACACTTGGCTAGACTGACAAAGAAAAATAGAAAGAAGATGCAAATAAATAAAATCAGAAATGAGAGGGAGGACATTACCACTAACCTGCAGAAATAAGAAAGATCACAGGAGGATACTGTGAACAACTGTATGCCAAAAAAAAACTAGACAATGTAAAGAAGATGGAGCAAATTCCTAGAAATGCAGGAACAACCTACGATGAACCTAGAAGAAATAGAAGACCTCAACAAACCAATCACAAGTAAAGAGATTTAAAAATCATAAAAAAATTCCCCAGGAGGGTATGGAAAAAATATACCACATGTGCACTATAACCACAGCTAATGATAATAGTCTGATGATATTATCTCATAATTTGGAAGAAATGTTCCCCAACAATGTAGTGTGTTAGTGGAAGGGTGTTGTATGGGAATTCCACACATGTGTATGATTGCTTTATAAGTTCACAACCTCTCTAATAAAAATGTATAAAAAAACAAAACAAACAAACAAACAAAAAACGAAAAACAAAAACTTCCCCAAGATGAAAAGCCCAGGACCAGATGCATTCACAGGGGAATTCTACAAATCATTCAAAGATGATCTACTACCTGTCCTGCTCAAGCTCCTCCAAAAAATTGAACAGGAAAGAATGCTACCAAACTCACTCTGTGAAGCCAACATCAACCTAATACCAAAAACCAGATAAATACACTATGAAAAAATAAATTACACACCCAAATCTCTAATGAAAATAGATGCAAAAATCCTCAACAAATTACTTGCAAACCAATTCCAAGAGCACATGAAAAGAATTATACACTACAATCAAGTGGGTTTTATCCTAGGTATGCAAGACTGGTTAAACACAAGAAAATAAATTAGTGTAATAAACCACATTGATAAATTGAAGAAGAAAATCACATGATCTGCCAGATTGATGCAGAAAAGGTGTTTGACAAATTACAGCATCCTTTCTTCATAAAAACACTGCAAAAGATAAGAATAGAAGGAAGCTTTCTCAATATGGTAAAGTGCATATATGAAAAACCTACACCTAGCATTGTACTCAATGGTTGATGACTGAAAGCTATCCCACTGAGATCAGGAACAAGACAAGAATGCCCATTGCCACCACTGTTATTCAATATTGTGTTAGAAGTTCTAGCTAGAGCAATTAGGCTAGATAAAGAAATAAAAGGCACTGAAACAGGAAGGGAAGAAGTAAAACTTTCACTATTCACTGATGATATGATCCTATATCTGGAAAATCCTGAAAAATCCATAACAAAGCTACTAGAGCTAATAGATGAGTTCAGCAAAGTGGTAGGATACAAGATTAATATTCATAATCAATAACATTTCTATACACTACTGATGAGCAATCTGAGGAGGAAGTCAGGAAAAAAATTCCATTTACAATAGCGACTAGAAGAATCAAATATTTAGGAATAAACTTAACCAAAACAAAAAGGACCTGTATTCAGAAAACTACAAAACACTGCTAAAATAAAACAAAGACTACTTAAGTAAATGGAAGGGCATTCCATGTTCATGGATTGGAAGACTAAATATCATTAGGATGTCAATTCTACCCAAACTGAAATACAGATTCAACATAATCTCAATAAAAATCCAAACAGCTTTTTCCAGGGAAATGGAAAAGCCAATTATAAAAATTTGGAAGGGTAAGGGGCCCCCAATAACCAAAAATGTCTTAAAAGAAGAATGAAGTTGAAGGACTCTCACTTCCTGACTTTCAAACATATTACTTAGCTACAGTGATAAAAAAAAAAACACAGCATGGTACTGTCATAAAGTCAGAGAGATTGACCAGTGGAACTGAAATGAGAACTCAGAAATAGACCCTCACCTCTATGGTCAAGTGATTTTTCACTGTGCTGTCAAGCTCTCCCATCTGGGCCAGAACAGTCTATTCAACAAATGGTGCTGGGGAACTGGATATTCATATCCAAAAGAAAGAAAGAGAACTTTTATCTCATACTTTATACAAAAATTAACTCAAAATGGATCAATGCCACAAGATTGAGGAATGAACAAACATCAGAGGGGAATGCAATTATGGACTAAAGTAGACTTGTTATTCCAGCAATGGAAGAACTTTTTATCATTGACATAAACACAGTGGCCACCGGAGGTTCTGAGGGGAGGGAGAAGGAAGAATAGGTGTAACATGGGGGCATTTTGGGGACATTGGAGTTGTCCTGCATGATCTAGCAATGATGGATACAGGCCATTTTACAATTGTCAAAACCTATAAAATTGTGGGGGGCAAAGTGTAAACTATAGTCTGTGGTTAGTAGCAATGTTTCCATATGGGTTCATCAATTGTAACAAATGTACCACACTAATGAAAGATGTTAATGTGGGGAAGTATGCAGGTGGGGGTGGGGTATATGGGAATCCCCTATATATTTTTTACTTGTTTAAAAATTTATTGAAGTATATCACTCATACATAAACAGAGATAAACAATAAGTGTATAGTAATAGTTGTGAACTTACAAAACAAACATACATAACATCATACAGTACTCTCATACCACACCCTACCACCAATACCTTGCATTGTTGTGAAACATTTTTAACTAATGATGAAAGAGCATTCTCTAAATATTACTAATAACCAAAGTATTTTACATTTGGTGTATTTTTCCCCAATCCAATCTATTATTATTATATCATTTATACATGAAAATACATAAACAATAAGTGTATGGTAAAAGTGAACTTATAAATAAAACATGCATAACATCATACAGGGGTCCCATACATTAACCCACATCCACACCTTGCATTGTTGTAAGACATTTGTTACAAATTATGAAAGAATATCGTCAAAATCTTACTATTAAATATAGTCCATATCTTACATTTGGTGTATTTTCCCCCCAACCCACCCTACTACTATTTTCAAGATATATTTTTATTACAGAAGTTGTGAACTTACAAAACAATCATGCACATGTGCAGAATTCCCATACAATACCCCTCTATAAACACAGCACACCATGGCAGAACATTTGTTACAGATTATGAGATAAAATCATCAGACTATTACCACTAACCATGGCCCATAGCATACATTGGCACACTTTTTCCATACTCCTCCAATATCAACACAGTGCATCTTTGGCATAGATGCATGGATATTACAGTATTGCTGTTACCCACAGTCCACAGGTCACTCCAGTTGTATTTTTCCCATGCTTCTTCACATTCCTACCACCGTGCAATAGTGACATACATCTGCTCTAGCTCACAAAGGACACTCTTGCATCTGTACCATCAACCAAAAATTCTCATCTACCTCTGGATTTAATGTGTTATTCAGTCCCTAGATTATTCTCTAGCTTTCTTTCTATTGACATTTGCATCCCTAGACTACCCTTTCCAGCCACATTCCCATTTATAAACCAGCTGTTTCACACTATGTGTTACCATCAATTATATACATTTCCACACTTTTACAGTAAAATTAATTAAAAGTTCTACATACATTAAGCATCAGTAGTCCATCTCAGTCCTCCTCTTATCTCCTTTAAGAATCCCCCAACTACCACCTGGTCTTGACGATGTTTTCCTACATTTTCTTCTAAAAGCTTTAGGTTTCTTGCTGTTATATTTAGGTTTTTGATCCATTTTAAGTTAATGTTTGTATAAGGTGTGAGAAAGGGGTCCTCTTTCTTTCTTTTGGCTATGGATATCCAGTTCTCCCAGCACCATTTGTTGAATGGACTGTTATGTCCGAGCTGGGTGGGTTTGACAGGCTTGTCACTTAACCATAGATGTGAAGGTCTGTTTCTGAACCATCAATTCGGTTTCATTGGTCTATGTGTCTGTCTTTATGCCAGTACCAAGCTGTTTTTTTGTTGTTAATATGATTTAAAGTCTGGAAATGAGCGTCCTCCAAATTCGCTTTTCCTTTTAAGATGTTTCTGGCTATTTGGGATCACTTACTCTTCCAAATAAATTTGATAATTGTGCTTTCCATTTATTTAAAAATACTGGTGGAATTTTTATTGGGATTGCATTGATTTTGTATATCAATTTGGGTAGAATTGGCATCTTAATGATATTTAGTCTTCCAATTTGTGAGCATGGAATGTTCTTCCAATTATTTAGGTCTTTTTTATTTCTTTTAATAATGCATTGAAGTTTTCTGAATACAAGTGCTTTACATCCTTGATTAAGTTTATTCCTAAATATTTTATTCTTTTAGTCACTATTGTAAATGGAATTTTTTTCTTGACTTCCTCCTCATGTTGTGCATTACTAGTGTCTTTTTTTTTTTTATTGTGGGTAAAAATCAAAATTTTCACAATACATACCAACATTTGCAAAATGATATATAAATATAAATGCATATATGTGCATTTGCTTACAAAAATGTTATATATATATATATATATATATATTTTTTTTTTTTTTAAGAGGTGCTTAGATTACCCAAAATATTACACAGAACCCACTGGGATTCCCATGTTGCCCACCTCCCACACCTCCAACCACATCCCACACAAACATCTCCCACAAGTGTGGCCCACCACCCTCAATGGACTTACACATCCTGGGGCCTTGCCACCAACCATAGACCACAGTTCACACCGTAGACCACACTCTCTCCCACACAGTTCTGAGTGGTGTGCGCTGATTTAAAATCGCCTACATCCGTTGCCACAACGGTACTCAGGACAACCTCCAAATCCCAAAGAAGCGCCTGTATTTCAACTGCTCATCCCCTCCCTGCCCCAAAAGTGTCAAGTGGCCACTGGCTCCACCTCATTGTTATAATTTCTTCCATTGCTAGAATCACCATATGTGAACAACAGAATACCATCAAGTCCACTCTAGTCCTAGTTCTTCCCCTAATCCTGAGGGGACTGGGATGGTGATGTCCACTCCACCTCCAAGTGAGAGAGGGCTTATATCCCATGGATATGGTGGGTGGGATGATCCTGCCTGCAGATGCAAGCCCTCTCCATTCCCTGGGATGGCCGTTGCCCATCGTTGTCTCCTCGCCAGGTGACTTGGATTAGTCCATTGAGCTGTAGGGTAGGAGTTGCAGCTCCACTGAGATTCCATGCACACCTGGCACATAGGTAGGCCAGAGGCTCCAGTCCCTGGAAGTATACCTAAAAACTTCAGCATCACATATAGGTTTGAATAGAAGGGATTGATGAGCCATGTGCAGGGAGGACTTATTTGAGTCCAATTCTGTCACTCTCAGGAGCACAGATTCCAAAATAGAGCCCACTGATAAGGCATCAGTCTCTGGGTCTATCCCCACTTATATAGGACCTGGGTGTCTCCAGAGCTCTCAGGAGCCCCACTATGTGGGGTGATAGGCACTTAGATGTTCTCTGAGCTCCTACTGAGGTGTCCATAAGAGTTACCTCTGGGATGACCTCCCGACTCTCTTTGAAGTCTCTTAGCCACTTGAACTCATTTGTCTTTACCTTTTCCCCCTTTAATTCAAGGTCTTTTCCCAGTTGTGTTGCCAGTTGGCACTTGGTATTAATCCCTCGTTGCCAGGGAGGCTCATCCCCGGGAGTCATGTCCCACGTTGGGGGGAAGGTAATGCAATCATATGCTGAGTTTGGCTTAGAGAGAGGCCACGTTTCGGCAACAAGGAGGCTCTCAGGTGGCAACCCTTAGGCACCCCACAACTGCAGGCTAAGTCTCAGTTACAAGAGCAAAGGATCACAAGGGTAGTCATCAATAGAAAGAACACATCAGTGGGTCATCCTCTTTTGACAGACACTGTCCCTGCACTCAGAGGACTATTGCTGCTCCCTTGGAGACTGTGGCAGAGCTCTCCAGGCTAGGAATTCAGATTCCCTCATTTATTGTGTGATTGTCCACCCATCGTGACCATGCCCCATCTTTTGATCTTTTGAACGATTTTGTTTATCTTTCATGTATATTCGGATGAACTAATTCCCATGAAACCCCCCTCCCAGACACCCCCCACCAATAATCCCCTGCAGTACCCATTGTAACCCTTCTGTGATCCAAATCCTCCATGAACATGTAGTCCATAAAATAATTAAATACACTTACTAGGAAAAAGAAACAAGTATGATAAGCTTACATGCAAGAGACAAACATAAGGAAACTCAGGGGAAAAAAAAAAAAGAAAAGAGAAGGAAAAAAAAACAAATAAACAAAAAACAAAACAAAATAAAATATAATTAGCAGATTGGGACATTCAGAAAATGGGCAAAAAAGCAAAGGAAATGCATTTAAATATATATATATGTATATATATATTCAAATTTTTTTCCTTTCTCTTTTCTTTTCTTTCCTTCCTTTTATCACTGTGTTATCGGATGTCTGGTGTGCCGTGACACCTTCCCCCTCTCAATCCCCATTTTCTCCCAATTTTTCACTTAATTTTCAAAGAAGTTTTAGGTCACAGCAAAGTCACACACAGAGTGCCGGAGACTCCCAGATACCAAACCAACCCCCCTTCCCCACCCCATATTAACCTCCCCCCCCCTTTTTTTGGTTGTTAGCATTGTTATAACTGTTATACAGATAGCAAAATATAGCAACTAAACATTGTCAATGATTTACAGTATAGTTTACAATTTAGATGATACAGTTTAATAATTTTGATGATATTTACCATGACCTGTGTCCATTACTGTAAGGTAATGAAAAACCTTCCCCATGACCACCAAACACCCCATTAGATCTTGACTGTTCCCTTCCCCCCAGACCCCCAGGGCAGTGTCTTTTAAAGTCTATTTCATTTGATATAAGTACAGCTACCTTGGCTTTTTTTTTTTTTTTTTTTACTGCATGTGTGGAATATCTTTTTCCAGCCTTTCACTTTCAGTCTATTGGTATTCTTGGGTCTAAGGTGAGTCTCTTGCAGACAGCATATAGATGGCTCATATTTTCTTATCCATTCCACCAGTCAGTGTTTTTTGATTGGGGAGTTTAATCCATTAACATTCAATGTTATTACTGAAAAGGCAGTTCTTATTTCACCGATTTTGACCTTTGGATTCTATCTGTCATATTTTATTTTCACCACTCTTTTGAGACTTTCAGTTACTTTTACTGATATAATCTTCATTTCTAGACTGCCTTCCAAGCCTATTTCTCCTGTCTTTTGTTTTCAGACTGTAGGACACTCTTTAGTTTTCCTGCAAGGCTGGTCTCTTTGTTATAAACTCTCTCAGTTTCTGTTTATCTGTGAATACTCTAAACTAGCCCTCATTTTTGAAAGGCAATCTTGCTGGATATAAGGTTTTTGGCTGGCAGTTTTTCTCTTTCAGTATCTTAAATATTTCATACCACTGTCTTCTTGCCTCCATGGTTTCTGATGAGGAGTTGGCACTTAATCTTATTGGGTATTCCTTATATGTGATGCATTGCTTTCCTCTCGCTGCTCTCAGAATTCTTTCTTTGTCTTTCGCATTTGACATTCTGATTAACATTTGTCTTGGAGTTGGTCTGTTCAGATTTATTCGAATGGGTGCACTTTGTCCTTCTTGGACATGGATATCTATGTCCTTCAATAGGGTTGGGAAATTTTGTACCATTATTTCTTCAAATTTTCCTTCTGCCCCTTTTCCCTTCTCTTCTCCTTCTGGGACACCCATGACACATATGTTTGCACATCTTTTACTGTAATTTATCTCCCTGAGACCTTGTTCAATTTTTTCCATTCTTTTCTTCATCTGTTCTTTTGTATGTTTGCTTTCGGAAGCCATGCCTTCAAGCACCAGTCCTTTCTTCTGCCCCCTCAAATCTGCTATTATATGATTCCAGTGTATTTTTAATTTCAGTTATTACACCTTTCATTCCCATAAGATCTGCTATTTTTCTATTTATGCTTTCAAATTCTTCTTTGTGCTCATCCAATGTCTTCTTAATATCCCTAATCTCTTTAGCAATCTCATTGAATTTATTAAGGAGTTTTGTTTGAACATCTATAATTAGTTGTCTCAACTCCTTTATGTCATCTGGAGGCTTACCTTGTTACTTTAACTGAGCCGTATCTTCCTGTTTCTTGGTATAGATTGTAATTTTTTTGTTGGTGTCTTGACATCTGGCTTACTAGATGTATTTATTCTGAGTACAGTTTCTCTCTTTAGTTTAGAGCTTTCTTGCCCTTTCTTCCTTGCTGGTTGTGTAGTAGGAGCTGAGGATGTAGTTGGTGCTGTAAGTTGTGGAGGCTCAAGCTGCCTGCATTGCCCCAGGGATTGATGAAGCTTCTACCACCTTTCTCTTTGGCCAGTGGTAGGGACTAAGCCACAGCTGTGTGTAATAATCCAAGTTGTGAAGGCCTAGACTAGTTGCCCAGAAAGTCTGATGAAGCTTCATGCCCCTTCCTCCCCTACCTGGAGTGGGGATGGAGCTACAGGGATGGGCAGCAATCTATGCTGTTCGGGTCCAAAATGACTCCAGTTGCCCTGGTAGAGTTCTGACTATTTAGTCTGTGCCAGATGAATGTACCTGCAGTTACCCGGAGAGGCTGGTGTAGGTCCCGCCAGCTTCTTCCCTGCAAGGATAGGGCTATAGTCTAATCTGGGTGGAAAGACATAGGTCCCTACTGTCCATCACTGTGATTTTCAATCAGCCCAGTTTCCCATCATGCCAGGGCAGAGTCAAAATGGTGGCTACCAACTTCTTTCCAACTTGGACAGGTTCAAACTTTAGCTGTTGTTAGGGTTATACTTTAGCCAGCTAAATTTACCAATCAGTAGCTGAAGCTGGTGGACAACCATCTCTTCCTTCTCTGTTTTTGGGAAATGGAGCTTCCAACTCCAGCCACAGAATAGCTCCTGAGGCAACTTGTACCGCCAGGGTAGGATGATCACCAGCTTCCACAGCATGGCCTGTATTTTCCCAGAAAGGCTGGTGCAGGCCCCCAGCTTCCTCCGTGCCAGAGGTGGGGCTGGTGTTGCCGGATTTTCTATAGTTTCTTGGCTAAGCTACAAGAAATGAATTCCAGGAGCCAGCCAGGTTAGTTAGGCCTGTAATTTACTAAGGAATGGAGAGAAGAGAAATGTGAGAAAATAACAAGATTAAGGTTCCCAGGTAGAGAAAAAAGGGCTGAAAAGTGATAAAGAGGGCTGATTTACATACTACAATTCCCTAGTACAGGTTTACTTGCATATTGATCCAGGTGGGGGGTGGGGTGGGGGGAAGAAGGCAAGAGCAGGGGGGAAGAAGGCAAGATCAGGGGGTTTTTGCTTTGGCGCTTGCCTTTTAAACCATTAATTATTCCACCTCTTTGCTAATGACAGGGGAGGGGTCCCAGCTGTTTGCTGTTTTGATTGATTACCTCCCCTCAATCCCCCAGGAGGGCCCAATGGTGAGGCCCCCTGGAGAATATCTGGGGGTTCTCCTTGCTTCTGGAGGATATCTCATTCTGAATGGAATTTCTTGCAAGAGGCTTCCAGCAGCTATCTCGTGGGGTGTTGTGGCCACGTGTTCAATGGTGGCAGTTTTTCTGCCAGGTTCCGGATCTGTCTCTTTATTCCCTAACTAGCCGGCCTCACTGGAGCTTAGGCTAGAGCTGCAATCCAATCTGGATGGAAAGAAGCCGGTCCCCACCAGAACTTTGATTTTCCGTCTGCCCCACTTTCCCTCATGCTGGGGGTAGAGTTAAAATGGTGGCTACTGGCCTCTTTCTGACTTGGACAGGTTCAAACTTTAGCAATTGTTAGGATTATACTTTAGCCCACCAAATTTACTAATCAGTAGCTGAAGCTGGTGCCCAACCATCTCTTCCACCCCCATTTTGGGGAAGTGGAGCTTCCAATAACAACTGTGGAATAGTTCTAAAGTTGGTGTGTGCCACCAGTGGAGGATGGATACCAGCCTTTGCAGCGTGGAGTGCTCTACTTACGAATCTTCTCTGCAGATGGGCAGTCTCCTCCTTCCATTCTTTCAAGGATGTTCCAGGATGCTCTTCAGGTCTCCTAGAGCCCCCAGTCAGGTACTTTAGATAGCTCTGGGTGATTACTAATTTCCCTGTAGCACAAGCTGACTCTAGGAGCTCCTTACACTGCTGCCATCTTGTTGGTTGTCTCTGAATCCCCTATATTTTTTATGTAACATTTATGTAATCTAAAGCTTCTCTAGAAATTAAAAAATAAAATGAACTCTATCAGTAAGAAAAAAATGGATCAATGACCTAAATAAAAAAGTGACAACCATAAAGCTAGAAGAAAATGTAGGAAAACATCTTCAAGATCTTGTGGTAAGCAGTAGTTTCTTAAACCTTATACCCAAAGCACAAGCAATGAAAGAAAAAATAGATAAATGGGACCTCCTCGAAATTAAAGACTTTTTCACCTCAAAGGACTTTGTCAGAAGGGTGAAAAGGCAGCCTACTCAATGGGAGAAAATATTTGCAAGTCACATATCTGATGAGTTTAATATCCTTGATATATAAAGAGATACTACAACTCAACAATAAAATGACAAATGACCCGATGAAAAAATGGGCAAAAGCCTTGAATATACATTTGTCCAAAGAAGAAATACAAATGGTGAAAAAACACATGAAAAAATGTTCAACATCACTAGCAATTAGGGAAATGCAAATAAAAACTCCAATGAGATATCATTTCACACTTATTAGAATGGCCACTATTTAAATGTTGGAAAACTACAGGTGTTGGAGAGGATGTGGAGAGATAGGAACACTCATTCACTGTTGGTGGGAATGTAGAATGGTATAGCCACTGTGGGGGACTGTTTGGCATTTCCTAAGGAGTTGAATGTGGACTTTCCATGTGACCCAGCAATACCACTACTAGGTGTATGCCTAGAAAAGCTGAAAGCAGTGACACAAGCAGACATCTTCACACCGATATTCATAGTGGTGTTATTCACTTTGCCAAAAGATGGAAACAATACAGGTGTCCATCAACCGATGAATGGATAAACAAATTGTGGTGTATACACACTATGGAATATTATGCAGCCGTAAGAAGAAATGAAGTTGTGAAGCATATGACAACATGGATGACCCAGGAGAATATTATGTTGAGTGAAGCAAGCCAGACACAAAAGGGTGAATACTGTATGATTGCACTATTATGAAGTAAATAAATTGTATAAACTCATGGAGTTAATAATTAGAGTATAGGTCACCAGAAAATAGATGATGGTAGAGAACGGAAAGCTGAGATTTAATCTGTGCAGAATTTGTTAAAAGGTTGTCAATATTTGGAAATGAATAGAAATGGTGAAAGCACATTATAGTGTTTGTAACTAGAAGAGCTATTATATGGGTATGACATTGGTTGAAAGGGAAATTCTAAGGACATGTATATTACTATAAGGAAAGCTAAAAATTGTAACACGAAATTGTATAATATGGTGAAGTCTCGTGTGAAATAAGAATATGGGTAATATTATATATATAAAACTGATTTTACAAAATACAATATGAATAAACTAGGGAGATGGGAAAAAAGTACCAAAGAATAGCATGCTAAAAATTATAAAGAAATGTGTGATGACAATGTCTTATCATACAGAGGCTATCAATAATGAGATCAGGGGCTGTGTGGGGAGTGTGATCTCAAGAGGGCTCTTCTTGGCTGTGTCTTCCTTGGGTTCTCTCTGTTAATCTTCTGTTGGTCTGCCATTTTGGCTATTGCTAATAGCATCATGGAGCTACCAGGCTCTCTTTATGGCTTGGAACTGAAATCTCCATTGTTTTATACAGTGCCCTTAGGCATGAACTTCTCCATGCTTTCTTTTTTTAACTTTTTATTTTGAAATGATTTCAAACTTACAGCACAGTTGTAAAAATAATACAAACCCATACAGAGAAATCCAACATACCCCCCATCCTCCAGGTACCCAGATCTACCAATTTTAACATTCTGCCACCTTTGTCTTATCATTCTATCTCTCTTTCATCTATCTATTTATTTTTTGAACATGTAAGAGGTTATACTCCTTAAGCACATAATACTTCCATGTACATTTCTTACAAACAAGGATATTAATTTATGTAATTTCCATAAGTACAGTTATCAAGTACAATAAATTTAACATTGACATAAAGCTTACATTTCATATTCCAGTTTTTTCTTTTTGTCTCAATAATGTCCTTTTGGACCATTACTACCCCGCTCTTAGATCCCATCCAAGATCATGTATTGCATTTAATTGTCATTATCTCTCTTTTTTTTTTTTTGCCAGGATCACTGGTTCATTTATTTATTTTTTTTTTTTATTATGGGTAAAAATCAAAATTCTCACAATACATACAAACATTTGTAAAATGATATATAAATATATATGCATATGTGTGTATTTGCTTACAAAAATGTTATTTATATATATATATATATACATATATTTTAAGAGGTGCTTAGATTACCTAAAATATTACCCGGAACCCACTGGGATTCCCATGTTGCCCACCTCCCACACCTCCCACCACATCCCACACAAACATCTCCCACAGTGTGGCCCACCAACCTCCAGGATGTGTCATTATCTCTTTAGTTTCTCTTTCTTTTATCTTCTTTTTTTTTTTTTTAGGAGGAACCGGGGTTTGAACCTTGTATATGGGAAGCAGGCACTCAACCACTTAAGCTATATCCACTCCACTCCCTCTCTTCTTCTTTTTAATTGTGCAAAAATAAATCTTCCCATTCAAATCCTTGCCAAGCATACCATTCAAGGGGATTAATCACATTCACAATGAGGCAGTACCCTCACCATCTTTCTTTGTTGTAAATTTCCCTTTACTCCAATTGAAACTCTACACCTCATTTTGCATTAACTCCTCATTTCCCCTGCCCCTTGTAATCTCTATTCTACTTTCTGTATCTATGACTTTTTGTATTCTCTGATTTTTTTGTGGTTACCAAGAGGCCTAAATTTAAAATCCTAAATCTCTGAAAATCTCATTTACTTTGATACGAACCTAAAAACTTCAATAGCATACATAAACTATGTTCCTATACCTCTCTGCCCCCCACCTTTATGTAATTCTTGTCACAAATTACATATTTATACATTATGAGTCCAAACTCATTACATTTTATGCATTTGCCTTTTTAGAACTGGTAGGAAGAAAAAGTGGAGTTACAAATTTTAAAATCCAGTAGTACTGGTATTTATATTTACCCATGTCATTATCTTTACTGGAGATCTTTATTGCTTCATGTGGCTTCAGTCAATTGTCTAGTGTCCTTTCCTTTCAACCCATAGAACTCCCTTTAGCATTTTTTGTAGGGCCAGTCTAGCGGTGATGAGGTCCCTCAGCTTTTGTTACTCTGGGAATGTCTTAATTCCTCCCTCATTTTTGGAAGGCAGTTTTGCCAGGTATGGAATTATTGCTTGGCAATTTTTTTGCTTTAAGCACTTTAAATATGTCTTCCCACTGCTTTCTTGTCTCTATGGTTTCTGATGAAAAATCAGAACTTAATCTTATTGAGCCTCACTTGTATGTGACATAATGCTTCTTTCTTGTGGCTTTCAGAATTCTCTACCTTTGGCATGCAACAGTCTGATTATAATATGCCATGATATGCATCTACTTGGGCATACCCTGTTTGGAGTTCGTTGAACATCTTGTATGTGTATATTCATTCCTGTCATAAAATTTAGGACGTTTTCAGCCATTATTTCTTTGCATATACACTCTACCCCTTTCTTTTTTCTCCTGGTATTCCCATAGTGCATATATTGGTGCTTTGATGGTGTCCTACAGGTTCATTAGGCTCTGTTCATTTTCTTCATTCTTTTTTATTTCTGCCTCTCAGACTGTATGATTTCAATTGTTTTATTTTCAAGTTCCTGATTCTTCTTCCAGCTCCAATCAGCTGTTGAATCCCTCTAGGAAATTTTAAATTTCTGTTACTGTAGTCTTAAGTTCTGTTTGGTTCCTTTTCATAATTTCTATCTCTCTATTCATATTCTCTTAGTGTTCATCCATCATTTTCCTGATTTCCTTTAGCTCTTTGAGCATACTTAGGACCATTTTTAAAAAGTATTTGCCTGGAATGTTCCAGGTCTGAACCTCCTCATTGATTGCTTCTAATGCCTTAATCTTCTCCTTTGCCTGGGCCATTGCTTCCTGTTTCTTTGGATATTTTGTAATCTTTTGTTGAAACCTAGACATTTTGATATTTTAGTATATTATCACTGGAACTTATACTTGGAGGCATCTGTTCCTTAAGCTTGTAATCAGTTAGTGGCATGTTAGAGCTTTCCTTGAATGTCAGGAGTTTACACTTTCTTTTAAATAGTCCATCATCTCAGATGGAACTGACAAGCTCTGAGTCCTTATGGCCTGTCTCTCCCCCTTGGCAGAACATCTGCACCATTGCACTGGAGTTGGTGGCAAGGACAGTGGCCTGTTTCTTCTGGAGTGATACCCCACTTTGCCAGCAGGCACTGGAGGTGATGGTAGCCCCTATTTCTTCAGTTTGTCCCCCCATAATGAAACTTCTGTCCTATGACTGGGTGGAGGTGGATATGATTGGTCACCAATATTCCCAGCCTGTCATACTTCGGGCAGAATCCTTGCTTTATGGGTGAGAGTTGAATGGGGGAAAGGGACTTCCAGCCCTTTTAGACCACTTTCCTGGAATAGAAGTTCTGCAATACAGGGCTGGGAGGATGAGAGACACTAGGTGAGACTGTTGCCATAAACTAGAAACTGTGGGGAAAGGGAGCACCTGTCTTCTTGTGTGCACTTTACCAGAGTAGAGATTTCATTGCACAGAACTGTGGTGTGAGGGATGGGAGCAGGTTGTACCTCAAATACCACTTTCATTGTTCTTATTGAGATTCAGAAGATTTTCTTGAATAAATGTTTCTTAATTTGCTGTATGTCCTTAGGATGATTTCCAGAGAACTTAAATGTTTTCTAAAAATAATTGTCACCAATTACTGGTTGTTTTCTCTGTGGAAAGTGTTCACCAAACTCCTCACAACATCATTCCAGAAGTCTTGCCTGTCCATAGGCTATTTATTATGTATAAAGATTGATTATTCAGAGGGTGGAACCAAGATCCCAGAGAATGGAGCCAAGAGCTGTGGAGTATTATTCCCAAAGATCCATACTGGGCCCTAGTTGAAAAAACAGTGATTTGCCTGCTTGGATTTCACAATTGCTATGACAATTCCGGTCCCCCTCCTTTGAGAATGGAGTGTCTATTGTGTTTACCCTATCTCTATCTCATCATTATATGTTGGGGAACATTACTTGTTTATTTCGCAGGTCTTCAGATGTAGAGGATTTTTACTCAAGGAACTTCACTTGAGGAGCTTCATCCCCACCTAGACCCGATGTAGCTGATGAGATCCGGGTCCTTAAGCCTGAATCTGATGTCAAAATAGGATGAGACTTCTGGGGGCCTTGAGGGGTGAGTATAGCTTGCATGTATTAGAAATGTAAACATTTTATGGTTGGGAGGAATGTGGTATATTAAAAATAGCTGAAAATTCCCCTAGGATGAGTTTAGTGACTTGCTTAACTTAAAAAATGCAGTGGATAGGATGCTCTTGGGTTTTAGTGGCAAGATCAGAATAAACTTTGATCTTCTTCCTGGGTCTTGTGGAATCATTCCACCATGCTCTGAAGAAGTCCAAGCAGACACATTGAGAGGCACCCATATAAAGGAACTGAGATCTCCAGCTGGAAGTCCTAGTTGAGCTCCCAGATGACCCCCAATGTCAATTTGCCAGCAATGAGAATGAGCCATTTTGGAAGTAGATAATCCAGTTCCAGTAGAGACATCCTAGATAATGTTGTGTAGAGCAGATGAGCCATCCCCACCCAAATTGCAAAATAATTGATACTTACTATTTTAATCCACTAAGTTTTAGGGTGGTTTGTTATACAGCAACAGTCATAACATTTTAACCCAGCAATTCCACATCTAGATATCTACCCTAAATAAATTTGCACATGTGGATTAAAAAATGTGTATGATGATGCTTATTGTAGAACTCAACATAAAGGTGAACAAATTAAAATGATGTGCTTTCTTTTGGTTGGTGAATAGCTAAATAAACTGGCTTATACCCCAGTGGTTAAAATGAATGAACTAGATCTATTTGTATCGTATGCATAATCCCCAAAATAATCTTAAATGATAACAGCAATTTGCAAGAGGACACATGCAGTAGATTCCATTTATATATAATCAAGAATATACAAAACAAGGCTATGAGTTATTTATAGACATACATTTTATAGTAAATGGATAAAACTAAGCAGATGAATAATAAACATCTACTTTAAGAAAACATTTCTTTCTAGAGAGAGGGGACAGACAGTAAGGGATGGATATTTTCTCTCTTTTGCTCTTTTTTTAAAAAGAGCACTATAAAAAATAAGATAAAGTGTTTACACCTGTTTTATCTTAGTGGTAGGCACAAAGGATTCTGCTATATTATTTTCTGTAATTTGTATGCCTGAATTCATATTTTTCAATTTTGAATTAAAAAAAGAAAAGAGAGGGAAGTTTTGGATTTGCACTCCTTAGTCACTACAATATACTACCTCCATTTTTTTCTTGCATGATCAACAATACAGATGTTTAAATCAAATTTACTGGGGTGTTATTTATATACAACAGCATGTACCCTTTAAAATTGTTCATTTTAATGAGCTTTGACAAATTAATATACCCATGACCCCATCACCACAATCAAGACCACAACCATTCCCATTACTTCCTACCACCACTGGGCCCACCAACCACTGATCTGCTTTATGTCATTATAGATTAGTTTTAACTTTTATAGAGTTTGATATAAATGATATCATATACTAGGTCTTTTATTCAGCATAAGGTTTTTGAGATTCACGTACGTTAATAAGTGTATGTTCCTTTATATTGCTGAGTAGAATTTCATAGTATGGGTACAACCCATACTAATAAACAATTTGTTTATTTATTCACCTGCTGTTAAACATTTGTGTTGTTTCTTGTTTTGGGCCATTATGAGTAAAGCTATTATAAACATTCATATGTATGTCTTTTTTTAGAGCAAAGTTTTTTATTTGTTCATTTCTTGCATTTGAAATATTCTTCGATGATATCCTTGGCCTGAGATTCTTTGCTATAGTCCTTAACAACCACACATCTGCAACCAACCACTTTATCAGGTTTCCCCTCTCTGTGAATTTTACAGAGGCCTCTCCATTCCCTTAATTTCTTGTTGCTGTCAACCTTAATTAGGTTGATTTGGTGCTCAGAACAAAGGGCCCGCACCAGCTTCACATACATGGGTTCATCACAGTTGGATGCAAGCACACAAAGATGGGCTTGGCGCTTGTCTAAGGCTTTGGCAGCATCGCGGATTCCACATGCTAGGCCATCGTGGATGAGGGCGGTCTTTAGCACCTCTTGTAATGGAGTGTTAACGTCCATGTCCATTACACCTCCAGCAACAATGTCTTCCTTGGCCATGGTGGTGGAGCCGAATCTTGAAATCACCCTAGCCTATGCCTCCAGGTATTTCCGCAGAGGCAGGGAAAGAGATATGCATGTCTTTTTGAGGACATAGATTTCTGTTTCTCTTGGGTTAATACCCAGGAACTTCTGGCACATATGTTATGTGTATGTTTCACTTTGCCAGAAGCTTCCAAAATGTTTTCCAAAATGCTTGTACCATTTTGCACCCCACACAAGCAATGTATGAGAGTTCTAATGGAACCATGTCCTTACCAATGCTTGGTATTATCAGTCTTTTTAATTTTAGCCATCCAAGTGGGTGAGTAGTGGTATCAATTGTGATTTAATTTGCATTTTGCTGATGACTAATTATATCATACATCTTTTCACATGACTATTGGACTTATCTTTATGCTACTTTGTGAGGTGTTTGTTTAACTTTGTTGTCCATTTAAAAAATTATGTTTTTTGTTTTCTTATTATTGAGTTGCAGGATTTCTTTATATATTGTAGGTGCAAGTTCCATGTCAGGTACTTGAATTGTGAATATTTTCTCACCAATTTATCAATAATTTTTTTTCTGTAATGTTTCTTGCTTTTATGTATGTGTGTCCTAAGAAATCTTCGCCTATCCCAAGGTCATAACGATTTTCTCTTAAATTTTCTTCTAGAAGTTTTATGGTTATAACTTTTTTATTTAAGACTTTGATCATTTTGAGTTAATTTTTGTGTAGGCTGTAAGGCAAGTGTTAAGGTTCAATTTTCCCCATACTGATAGCCAATTGTTCTAGTGTTGGATTGGACTGTGATTGGAGCCTACTTACTTCTTTCTGGGCTTCCTAGTATGTAAAATAATAAATACAAATGTCATTAATTTAAGCCAAAAACTCTGTCTATAGTAATTCCCATAACCACCCCGTTTTCCCTCTAACACTTCCACTCAGAATAGCAGGAGAAGGCATAGGAGAAATCACCTAAGTGTTTGGGACTAGGTCTGCCACTAAGTACATACATACATACACATACACACACATATACACAAATATACATATATATACACACACTCATATACATACATTACATATATATAGAGAGAGACTCCTGTTTACCTGAAAACAATGACATACAGCATCATCATAGTTACACAGCAACCAGTGACAAAATTAGTTTTAATGCAAAGTGTCTAACCTTTCCCCCTTCTTTCACCTCTGAAGCACTTTACCCTGCTAACTCCAGTTCCAGTTCCAATTCCACAATCTAAGAACTTTTAGATTCCTACTTGGTGCACTGTAACCATCTTCCCAAATGTTTCTCTCCTAAGTCCATCCTTCCAGACTACTTTTCTTGAAATGCTACTTTCCTTCACTCATTCCTAAGCTCAGATCTTCATGGTGTCTTATTCTCTACCTCTGTCAGATCCAGACTCTTCTGTCTGGCTCTCCAGGCACTACATCTACCTAACTTTCTCCTCAAAAGTCTAATGTCCTCACTTTTCCATAGAATCCCTTATTCATCTCTGACTATATGCTTTTGTTCATGCAGCTCTCCTTGTTGACATTCCTCACATGCCATCTCCTCTACAAAGCTTTCAGTGGGGTCTCCAGGCTCATCCTTCTCCTTTTAATTGTAGATTCCTATAATCTATTCCAGTCAGCCTCTGCATTTTTATATTGTTTGCTGTTATTGAATGTTATTAAAAAATTAAAGCTATTATATATGGGAGATTATTTGAGCAGTTTACAATTCTTGAATCAGGTAACATCCACAGTGCATGTGTAAAGGAGCTCTGCTGAGAGAGTGGAAAGAGGAAGCTTATATAGGGCAAACAAAGAAGCAAGCAAGGAAATGTTCTGATTGGCTGATATTAGGTTTCCATTTTACATAAGGGTGGTCCTACAAAGTGGGGAGCAGATATACATTGATTAATATGGTATGCTTGTTCATTCTCATAAGCTATTTTTTCTGGACTGAAACTGGTTTACCTCCAGGTGTTGCTTACCTGCAATTCTGTAGGGTGCATTCCATTGTTCCATTTTCTTGGAAAGCCCCTGCAGGTCAGTTGTTTTTGTCTTTTGGAAATCCTTATTTGGAAATGGGTCCTTCCCAGCAATGCCCAATGCAGGTGGCCATACAATTTTAGTTAACAATATGTACATCTTGTCCCCTCAACTATTATTGGGGTTGTATTAGTGCAAGGACTATATCTTATATTCTTCTGTACCTTATAATGCTATTCCCAAAAATGCTTTCTTGGCTTATTTTAGCTTTTTAATTCATCAATTAGAGCAAATGCCCATTTAAAGTAAAAAAGATTATTTTTACTTTTAGAATTATGTTTCCTTTTCAGCTATTGATGTTTTACTCCAGAATACAATATACCAGAATTGGGTTGGCTTTTACAATGGAGATTTATTAGTTAATAAATCAATAAGTTTATAAGCTTACACTTCTGAGGCTGAGAAAACTGTCAAAATCAAGGCTTCATCAGGCAATTATTTTCTCCCTGAAGACTGGTCTGGCAATTCCAGACTCCTCTCTCATATGGCAAGGCACATGGTAGCATCTGCCTAGACTTTCCATCCTCCTCTGGGTCTTGTTGCTTTCAGCTTCTTGGTTCTGTGACTTCCTTTCTCAGCTTCTATGGGGTTCTCTCTTCTGCTGCTCTCTCCATAGTCATCCCATTTATAAAGGACTCCACTAAGAGGATTAAGACCCACCCTGAGTCACACCTTAGTGAAGTAACAATCAAAATGCCCTTAACTGAAGAAATCTAACCAAAAGTTCCCACCTACAATAGGTCCACACGCATAGGAATGGATTAGCTCTAAGGACGATTTTTCTGGGGTCCCATAAAAGCCTCAAACAACCACAGTGCCTTTGTTCTCCTGGAAGAAAAAAGGACTTCTATGGAAGGACTGCTAAGCCAACTCCAGCTCTAATTGCTTGACTCTCTCCAGAGATTTGGAGGTAGATTTAGAACCAATATTCCCTAACCCTCGGCCAGAAGTGGACTGAAAAGTACGAGATATATGGCTACAGAGTGAATATTCTCTCTCTCAGATGTCTGGAAAAGGCAAGCAACTGACCCCATAATTTAACACTTGGTTGCCCTGGCAAAGACAAAGATCACTCTCTTCAGTGAACTTTTTGCTTGACACAGTGGCTGAGGTTCCCTCGCTTTAACAAAGTGAAGGGAGAAACTTATTTGGGAAAATGTTTTTTCAAAAAGTTGTTCTTAAAGTGCACATAGAAAATACAGCAGGGGGAAAGTATTCAAGGAAACTCAATACTACCACCCTTTTTCTATTGCCATTGTCAATGAAAGGGGCTCTTCCTGCATTTTCATCTCCCAGTTGGGCTATTAAGGATAGTACACTTCCTACCAATTACCTTTGGAACTCAGGGGAGAGTTGCCTTTAGTTCTATGTGCTTTGCTCCCCCACCCCCAACACAATAGCCTTGTCTCTGTTTTTCCCTGTTCTTGTTCATAAACAGTCTGATGTCAGTGATTTAATCTGCTCTGTCCAATATCACAGAATTACTGAACTTTGAGTTGGATCCATCCTTGCTGATGAGGAACTTTTTGCTGTTTGGTGACTTAAGGTGTAGCTGAGGGACCAAAAATCACCTGATTTTCAGTAATCATTACAACAAACTTTATACAGCATTGAATTTAGTTTTTACATATATGGAGTTTCTCCCTGTGGGAAAAAAAAAGACTATAAATACAATGCTTTCAAATGAAAGTGAAGATTAGCATTTGACTGTCATCCACTTTGTTTTGCTCTGTGAATTACTTCAGATAGTATTTCTGGTGCTGCAGAAACCCAGTTGAGAAAATAACAATCCTTTATGAGCAATTTCAGGTTTTCTAACCCTTTTGCAATCTTCTGCTTTAATTTGTTTTCCATTAGTACATGTTCAAGTGTAGTGAAAAGCAAGAGCGCTGAGCTGGGTGTGGGAGACTGAGAATGTTCCAGCTTTACCATTCTCTCATACTGCAACCATGGTCAGGTCATTTTCCATCTCTGGGCCTCAGTTTCTTTATCTGTAAGAAAAAAAGGGGCTTGAACTCAATGGTCTTGAAGGGACCCTCCAGCTTTGATATTTTGCCATTCCAATCAAATATGCAGACACTATTTTGGTGGATTTTTTTTTTTACAAAAAAATAAAAAAAAAAAGGAATTTGTAACATTGGTATCAGCAGATTTTATTCTTTCTTTTTCTCTAAATAATAAGCCTCAGAGTTGGGATTTCAAAATTAGAATTTCCTACAGGCGGCAGCCGTAATGATAGAACCATCACAGGAGTACTATTAGAGTTAATATTCTTACCTGAAGATATCTAGGGAAGCAAATCATGTTTGAAGATCTTTTTGCTGTTTCTCTGTGGGTCTTTTATCCAGAGGTGTTTATGTAGCTAATGTGTCTTAATGGTAGGAAAAGTAGAAATGTAATGAGTGAAGGAAAATAAAGCCCCCTCCTTTTATCTTTGCCCCGACCTGTCTTTGTGACTGTTTCCTAGCTAAACCACCTGTGCTTTACTGCTTTGGGAGATCAGCCTATATAGCAGCACTCACTCCCTGCTAATAGGGCCTACTAATAGCACTCCCATCTCCTGTCAGGGCTGTCACAGTTGATTTTCTTTTATATTTCCATGAGTTCCATCAGGTTTAACAGCTGAAAATCAAGCTCATTAAGAAACTCCCTAAGTATTTCAAAGAGAGCTAATTTTTCAAGGCCAGGCTTGGGCATAGAATCTGGTAAAAAGAGAGTCTAGATACGGATCAAACAAGAATCAGGGACTTTATTCCCAGAAGTCTGGGAGGAGGGAGGAAGTCTAACAGATTTGTTCCTGAATAGGATGCCCCAAATGATTGCCTGTATGTTTCTTTTGTTGTTGTTGTTTTTAATATATTTTAAAATTTATTTTTAAAAGATACTTAGATTACATAAATTGTTACATAAAAAAATATAAGGGATTCTCATATGCCCCACTCCCCAGACCTCCCACTTTTCCCCACATTAACAACTTCTTTCATTAGTGTGGCACATTCATTGCACCCAGCGAACACATTTTGGAGCATTGCCACTAAGCATGGACTATAGTTTACATTATAGTTTACACTCTCTCCCACTCAATTCTGTAGACTATGGCAGGATATATAATGGCCTGTATCTGTCACTGCAATGTCATCCAGGTCAATTCCAAGTTCTGAAAATGCCCCCATATTACACCTCTTTTTCCCTCTCCCTGCCTTCAGCACCTCCAGTCTCCTGTCTCCACATCAATGATATAATTTCTTCCATTCTAGAATCACAATAAGTCCATAGTAGAACACTAGCTAGTCTACTCTAGTCCAGATTTTATTTGCCAAACCTGAGGAGCCTGTATGTTTCTTTAATTTGGCAAAAATGCCTGGAGATCTCATGTACACCTTTAAAGTCCACAAAGGTACTTAATATACTGACATATGCCTAAAAGCAGCTCAAGAGTGGTGAGATGTTTTTATTTTTAGGCATTCATTCGTTCATTTTTTTCAGGTAACACTCTGGGCTTTCCTGTTTTCTGTGAAGACCGGGCAAAGACTTTGACAAGACAACCCTTAAGATGGTTTTCTGCCTACATTTCTGTCTGCTCCTTCTCTGTCTCCTTCACAATTTCTTACTTACCTCTCCAATTTGTTAATATTGTGGTATTTGGTAATACCAATTTTGGTATTTGGTAATTGTCCAATTTGGTAATATTGAGGGGGTGCCTATTTGACATTTGCACTTAGACTTATAATAGAACTCTCAAACTTAACATGTCAGAAATGGAATTCCTCTTCTTTCCCCCTCACCCCCTCAAACCTGCTCATCCCATAGTCCTCCTCATTTCAGTTAATCGCCCTCCATCCTTCCAGTTGCTCAGGATAAAGACCGCGAAGCCATCCTTGATCCTTCCTTTTTCTTGCACCTCACAGCAATTCTTTCAGGAAATCCTGTTGGCTCCACCTTCAAAACTTATCCAGCATCTGACCACTTTTGGCCTCCACTGCTATCACCCTGAATCCACCATCATCTCTTTCCTGGATTATTGCAATATCTTCCTCACTAGTGCTCCTGTTCCCTACCTTCCCCCTACAGTGTATTCTCAGTGCAGTTTACAGAGTGATTTTTTAGTAGGTAGGCCCAGTCATGTCATTTCTCTTCTCAAAACCCCCCAATGCTCCTCATCTCTTTTAAGTAAAAGTCAAAGGCTGACAGAGTCTATAAGACCCAACATTATCTGCACCCCCTCCCTTCTGTTAACTCTCTGACCTCATCTCTCACTCTGCTCCAACAACTCTGGCCTCCTTTATATTCCTCAAACACACCAGGCACACTCTTGCCCCAGAGACTTTGTTTTGCTGTTCCTTCTGCAGGATTGCCTTTTTCTATCATTCCCTCATCTTCTTCAGGTCTCGTCCATGCTTTAGTTTTTGTCAGAGCACTTATCACTATCTAACATACATACATATATATATGTGTGTGTGTGTGTGTATGTATTGATTTAGATTATTGTCTTCTTCCTCCACTAGCATGCAAAGTCCATACAAAGAGTGATTTTTGCCTTTTTTAGTCATTGTTGTATTTCTACTGGCAGAACCATGGTAGGCACATGGTAGGTGCTCAGTTTGTTGAATGAATGAATGAAGGAATGAAGGCATTATCCAAGCCAGTGTCTGGGAGATAGTCCTCAATGAGACACAAAGAGGGAAGGTCATCCTGACTTGTGGCATTGTAGGATCAAGGACACACCCAATCTAGGGGCTATATGTTTCTCAGTATCTGCTTAGATCATAAAATGGAATTGAAAATACAATGTTTTTATAAGTCAACTTTGTAATAATGGAGGAACTTGAAGTAGTAGCACTTAGTTTCAATGCAGTCCAGTTGTTTTGAATTAGGAAGGTGTGGGGTGATAGTTTACATTATATTTATTCTTATAATGTCTGCATAATCCCCCTTTCCAGCTCTCCTCAACATTATTTCATAACCAGTGGGAGAAGTTATGGAAGAAATTCCCTAGTGTGTGAATCTAAGACAACAATTCTTTGTATTTGTTATTATTAATAATAATATTTTCACTTCTGTTTATTGAGAATAATGATGTATTCAGTTACACAGCAACCAATGACAAATTTAGTTTAAATCTATATTGTCTGGACATCTGGGAGGGAAGGGAGACTGCAAATTGAGTTCAACCACCTGGCATTGATTCTATTAACCCTGCTTACCTAATGCGGCCCCATATAAACTCAGACCCTCAAAGTCACAATGAACTTCCATGATTGAAAAAATATGCCAAGAGGGTGACGCATCCTGACTCCATGTGTTCAGGACACAGAAACTTGCATCTGAGACCCTCCCAGACCTCACCCTATACATCTCTTCTTTTGGCTTCTTACTTACAAAAATAAAACCCTAGACAAGAAAAGAAATTGACCAACAGAAAAAAACCATCAAAAGGAACAGATGCCTAGACATCAGCCAAAAATTACAAGCCATACTAAGAAACAGGAAGATATGACCTAGTCAAATGAACAAATCAAAAAGCAGGACGAGATGCAGAATGTGGAACAATTAATCAAAGATGTTCATACAAATCTCCTGAATCAAGTCAATGAGATGAGGGAAGAGATAAAGGATATTAAGAAGACACTGGGGGAACATACAGAAGAAATTGTAAACATACATAAAAATAACAGATTTTATGGTAATGAAAGGCACAAGGAAAGGAATTAAAATACATTAGAATCACAAAACAGCAGATTTGAACAGGCAGAGAAAAAAATTAGCGAAGTAGAAGATAGGACACCCAAAATTGCACAGATAGTAGAATAGACAAAAAAAAAAAAAAAAAAAAAAAAAAAAAAAAAAAAAAAAAAAAAAATAAAAAAAAAAAAAAAAAAAAAAAAAAAAAAAAAAAAAAAAAAAAAAAAGAAAAAAGAAAGAAAGAAAGGAAAAAAAATTACCAGGGACTCAGGGAATTTGGATAACAGCATGAAACACACAAACATATGCATTATGGGTTCCCCAGAAGGAGAAGAGATGGGAAAGGGGGCAGAAGGAGCGTTTGAGGAAATAATGGCCAAAAATTTCCCAACTCCCATGAAGGACATGGATGTACATGTCCAGGAAGTGCAGCATACTCCAAACATAAAAAATTCTAGCAGACCTACTTCGAGATACATACTAATTAGATTGTCAAATGCCAAAGATAAAGAGAGAATCCTGAAAGCAGGAAGAGAGAAGAGATCCATCACATATAAAGGATGCTCAATAACATTAAGTGCTGATTTCTCATATGAAGCCATGGAGGTGAGACAGCAGTGGTATGACATAGTTGATAGAGAGGTTTGGAGGAAAGTGTAGAAAGGAATATTATTAGTAAGGATAACTAAAAGGGCAAAAAGAGAAACAAAAATAAAAGATGACATATATAAGCCTAAAGAAAAAATGGTTGAAGTAAATACTACCTTACAGTAATAACATTGAATGTTAATGGATTAAACTCCACAAATAAGAGAAACAGATTGGCAGAATGGATAAGAAAATGACCCTTCTATATGCTGTCAACAAGAGACACACCTTAGACCCAAGAACACATTGCAAGTGAAAGGTTGGAAAACTATTTTCCACACAAACTGTAACCAAAATAGGGCTGGGGTAGTTATACTAATATGGAACAAAATAGACTTTAAGTGCAAAACTGTTGTAAGGTACAAAGAAAGTACACCATATATTAATAAAGGGGGCAATCTACCAAGAAGAAATTGTTTTTAAATCATAAATATTTATGCTCCTAACCAGGGTGTCCCAAAATACATGAGGCAAATACTGACAAAACTAAGGGGCAAAATAGACATCTCTACAATCATAGTGGAGGACTTTAATACACCATTCTCAGCAATAGATAGAACATATTGACAGAGGATCAATAAAGAAATAGAGATCTTGAGTAAAACTTTGGAGGAATGGACCTAATGGACATAAACAGAACATTGCACCCCCAAAATCAGGATATACATTCTTCTCGAGTTCTTATGGATCATTCTCCAGGATAGACCACATGATAGATCATAGAACAAGTCTTAACGAATTTAAAAAGACTGAAATTATACAAAGCACTTCCTCTGACCACAAGGGAATGAAGCTAGAAATGAATAATGGGTGGAGAACCAGAAAATTCACAAATATGTGTAAGTTAAACAACACACTGTTAAGCAATCAGTGGTTCAAGGAGGAAATTGCAAGAGGAATCAGTAAATATCTTGAAGTGAATGAAAATGAGAACACAACATATCAAAACTTATGGGATGCAGTGAAGGTAGTGCTGAGGGGGGGAATTTATAGCCCTAAATGCCTACATTAAAAAAAAGAAGAAAGAGCTAAAATCAAAGACTTAACTGAGAACTAGAAAAAGAACAGCAAACTAATCCCAAAGCAAGCAGAAGGAAGGAAATAACAAAGATTAGAGCAGAATTAAATGAAATTGACAATAAAAAGCAATAGAATTAACAAAACCAAAAGCCTGTTTTTGAGAAGATTAATAAAACTGGCAAACCCTGAGGTAGATTAAAACGATAAAAAGAGCAAAAATGCAAATAAATAAAATCAGAAACAAGAGAGGGGACATAACCACTGACCCTACAGAAATAAAGAGTGTCATAAGAGGATACTATGAAAAATTGTATGCCAACAAGTTGGACAACTTAGATGAAATGGATGAATTTCTAGAAACATGCAAGCAACCTACAATGATGAAAGAAGAAACAGAAGACCTCAATATATCAATCACAAGTAATGAGATTGAATCAGTCATCTAAAACCTCCCAATCAAGAAAAATCCAGGACCAGATGGCTTCACAGGTGAATTCTACCAATCATTCCAAAAATAACTAATACCAAATGCTGCTCAAACTCTTCCAAAAAATTGAAGAGGTGGGAACATTATGTAACTCATTCTATGATGCCAACATCACCCTAATACCAAAGCCACATATATATGCTATAAGAAAAGAATTTCTAATGAACTTCTATGTGAAAATCCTCAACAAAATACTTGCAGGTCGAATCCAACACTACATCAAATGATTTATACTCCATGATCAAATGGGTTTTATCCCAGGTATGCAAGGATGTTTCAACATAAGAAAATCAATTAATGTAATATTCCACATTAACAAATTGAATGGAAAATTACATGATCATGTCTATAGATGCAGAAAATACATTTGACAAAATTTAGCATCCTTTCTTGATTGAAAAAAAAACTTTGAAAGATAGGGATAGAAGGAAACTTCCTCAACATGATAAAGGGTGTATTTATTAGTCAGCCAAAGGGGTGCTAATGCAGTATACCAGAAATGGGTTGGTTTTTATAAAGGGTATTTATTTGGGGTAGAAGTCCACAGTTACCAGGCCATAAAGCATCTTCCCTCACCAAAGTCCATTGCCATGTGTTGGAGTAAGACAGCTGCCGACGTTTGCCACGGTTCAGGCTTCTTGAGTTTCTCTCTTCCTGGGGCTGCGTTTCTCTCCAGGCTTAACTCCTCTGTTTCCTCCACAAGACTATTAGGCTCTCTAGGCTTTGCTTCTCTCCACAAGGCCAGCTGTGAACTCTCAGGTGAATGAATGGCTCATCTCTATCCTGGGGCCTTCTCTCCAACATCAAAACTCCAACATCAAAACTGCTACTCAAAAACTGCTCCCTCTGTCCTTTGCCTTGCCTTTTGTATTCGATTCCCCCACCCACCAAGGTGAGCCCCACCCCTTCAAAGGAGTTTGTCAAGAAAGTGAAAAGGCAGCCTACACAATGGGAGAAAATACTTGGAAACCACATATCTGATTAGGGTATATATCTAGCATATATAAAGATATCCTACAACTCAATAATAAAAAGATAACCCATTTAAAAAATGGGCAGAAGACTTGATCAGACACTTTTCCAAAGAGGAAATATGGATGGCTAAAAAGCTCATGAAAAGATGCTCAACATCACTAGCTATTAGGGAAATGCAAATCAAAACTACAATGAGAGGTGCTTGGATTACCTAAAATATTACACAGAACTTACTGGGATTCCCATGTTCCCCAACTCCCACACCTCCCACCACATCCCACACAAACATCTCCCACAAGTGTGGCCCACCACCCTCAATGGACTTACACATCCTGGGGCCTTGCCATCAACCATAGACCACAGTTCACATCGTAGACCACACTCTCCTTTGCCAGGGATAGGGACAAAGTCACAGCTGTGAATAACAATCCAAGTCAGGCAGGCCTAGACTGTAGTTGCCCAGAGAGACTGATGTTCTCTCCCACATTGGACTGTGTCATGAGTGAATGTAAATTAAATTTGTGTTAATTCAAAAAAAAAAATGAAGCCAACAGAATAACCAAATAAAATTTATAAGAAAACGAAATAATAATGATAGTTTTAAATTTGACAAATAAAATACAAAAAATGTAAAAGATTTTGAATTAATAAAAAATAAAATTTTTAAAAAATTAGAAAAAAATACTACAATGAGATAACATTTCGCATCTACTACACTGGCTGCTACTAAAAAAAAAAACAGAAAACTACAACTGTTGGAGAGGATGTGGAGAAATAGGAACACTCTTTCACTGCTCGTGGGATTGTAGAATGATGCAGCCATCGTGGAGGACAGTTTGGTGCTTCCTCAGGAAGCTAAGTATAGAATTGCTATATGATCTCGCAATCCCACTACTAGCTATATACCCAGAAGAATTGAAAGCAAGGACATGAACAGATATATACACACCAATGTTCATAATGGTATTATTCACAATTGCCAAAAGCTGTAAGTAACCCAGATGTCCATCAACAGCTGAATGGATCAACAAAATGTGGTAAATACATACAATAGAATATTATTGAGCTATAAGAAGGAATGAAGTATTGACACATGAAACAACATGGATGAACCTTGAAGACCTTATGTTGAGTGAAATAAGCCAGACACAAAAGGACAAATATTGCCTTTGATATCTCACTGATATGAACTAAGGATAGTGAGCAGACTCATGGAGGTAGAGTCTGGATGATATCAGGAGACAGAAGGTGAGTAGAGACTGGTGGGCTGATGCTTAATCTGTGCAGAATTTATAATTAGGTTGATTGTAACGGTTTGGAAATGGACGGAGGTGATGGTAGCACAGGGATATGGCCCCCGGGGTTAAGCCTCCTTGGCACAGATGGATTATTACCAAGTGCTAACCAGTGATGCATTTGGAAAAAGACTTTGGCCAAAAGGCAAAACATTAAATAAAAAAGAGTTTTTATGGCTAAGAGATTTCAGAGTGAGTCGGAAGGTCATTCCAGATGCACATCTTAGGCCGATTTCACTAACTGCCACAGTAAACAAAGTTTCAAACAAAAGTGCTCCTGAGGGTACTAGGGACATCTCAACACCAGAGCAAGGCACACAGCCTCATGAAATCAGCACCCCCCCGGCGGGCCCTGTTTGGGAATATATGATAATCTATTTCCCCAATATAACATAGTTATACTCATTTATAATTCCACTACTCATTATTCTTCTACTCTTATTTGAACCTATAATTTTCAATATACCCATTAAATATATCTCTCAGTGACTTAAGCCTTGATTGTTCATTTGCAGGTTGAGCCCTGAATCCCAGCAGAATTTTGGCCAACTTCTACTCTCCAGTTCTTAGGGTTTGCTCTGCACAACCAACTAAACGATGATGATGGACAAGTCCCATCCCCCATCTGAGAAAGACAGATATAATGCTGGGACTTTTTTGGGACTTGGTATCATCCTGAATGACATTGCAATGACAGGTATATGCCATTATATTTCTTCCCATAGCCTGCAGAATTGTGTGGGAAAGAGTGTAAACTATAATGTGAACTATGGTCCATGCTCAATGGCAATGCCCCAGGATGTGTTTATCAATTGCAATGAATATGCCACACTAATGAAGGATGTTGCTTATGTGGGAGGGTTTGGGAGCTGTAGGGAGTGGGGCATATGGGAATCTCTATTTTTTTTTTCTGTAACATTTGTGCAATCTAGTTATCTTTTTTTTTTTTTAGCAGTTAACTTTAAAAAAATTATTCTAAGTATCTTTAAAAAAATTTAAAAAATATATTTAATAAAAAAGTAAATTAAAACAACAACAACAAAACAAATCACTTTTCATTTTAGCAGGTTTATGGTTTTAGACTTTGGGAGCTTCAATAAGTGGCAGAGACTGCTTAAATTGGGGAAGACCAGGGAAGTAGACCTGGATGCCTATCAGCCATCACACTCTACTGGTCTAGAGACAACCACCAGTCCTCAATTGGGTAGTTTTGCTAAATGTTTGGTTGGGTAGGGGTGGGGGTCTAGTACCCAGATTGTGACTTACCAGAGGAAACAAGAGCACTTCTGGTTTCCTGGGCCCCCCATACAGGTGGTTTAGATAGCTTTGGCTGATTACTTACTGCATTGTAGGCGAGCTGACTCTTGACACTCTTTACTCTGCCACCATCTTGTCCCTTCCTCCTCAACAGTTTATTTCTTTTTAAATCCAATGTATTTTATTTTATTTATTTAAAAACATTATTCTTATTAGAGCTCCATGGAGTTCAGCAGACTTCCAAAGTAGTTAATGTCACCTGTTTTAATTTCCTAGGCTGCTTAATTAGATACCAAGAAATGGGCTGGCTTAAACAATGGGAATTTGTTAAAGTTTTGAGACTTAAGAAAGTCCAAGTCAAGACATTCCCAAGGAAATGCTTTCTCCCTGATGACTGTGGCATTATGGATTTGGCTGTCAGTGATCCTTGGCTCCTCTGTCACATGGCAAGGCACAAAGTGGAATCTCCTGGGCTTTCCCTTCTCTTCTGGGTTTCCCGTATTTCAGCTTCTTACTTCCATGGCTTTCTCTCTATCTGTCTGGATTTCATTTCTTTTAAAGGACTCCAGTAATAGGATTAAGACCCATCCTGACTGAAGTGGGCCACAACTTAACTGCAGTAACCTCATCAAAAGGTCCTACTTAAAATGGGTTCAAACCTACAGGAATGGAATAAATATAAGAACATATATTTCTAAGGTACATAGAGCTTCAAACAACTACATAACCCAAAAATATTAAGAATCTTTATATCCTCTTGAAGCCATACTAGGCCAAGGCTGGAGATGAAGTGGGTGGAAATTGGAAAGACTCAAGTGTCCTGCCTTATCCCAGCTCCCCCATCCACTTTGCCATGTGACATAGAGTATGATTGTTCATCCTTCTAAGACTTGTTTTCCTTAGCTGCAGTAATGATGAGGGTACCATCTGTCCCTGCTAGACCACAGGGTATTGTGAAGATTAAATGACATAAAATGTGTATATGGTTGTTTTGAAAACACTTTAAGGTACCATACACATGTAAGATATTTATTAAGGAATATTGATGACTAAAGATTGTAGAGGTCTGATGCTTCAGAGGAAGACTATTACTCTTAGGATAGTCTGATATTCAAACAGACTTGGAGTGAATGAAGTGGGGGCAGAACACTCTTTAATATGTCCTGCATTTCATTTTCCTCCCAAGATCTCATATCATCTCCCTGAGGTGTTATAGACTTGAATGTTCATAACTGTGTGCAATCAATTCCTTTTTGTTCCTTCTGTTGCCCTAACTAATTGCTTCAGCATGCCTTTGAGATCTTCCTCCAAGACAGAATATTTAAGCAAGCTGATGTCTTCAGAGCTTACTGCCAAATTTGAAAGACTGGGATGACGCATGCTAAATGACACAATCATATGCAAGATGCTGAGGGAAGAACCTCATGGAAGGCTACACAGATGTTAGGAAGCTTGGAATATGGATAAGTGAGAAAACAGGCTCAGAGAGGTAGCCCCACAATTCCAGGTGTGAACAGAAAAAAAATATTTTTGAGGGTAAGGTCATGACTTATAATTACTTTTAACTGAATCATAATCATAATTACAACTATTGTGCACTCACCATGGGCCAGGCACTGACCTGGGCAATTTATAGATGTCATCTTGTTTAATTTTAATGATGATTCTGTGAGGTAGGTACTATTTCTCCTTAATTTTACCTACAAGAAAATTGAATCTTTCACTGTGTCTATGTAACTTGCCTAAAGACACATAGGCTGGAAATGACCTTAGGCAGCATGATGGTATAATAGGTGTTCAACGGATGGTAGCAATTATGGTGAAAAGTTAAGCCAGCTATCTCTAAGTCAAACGCAGCATATAAATGCATTACCTTCCCTCCATTATGGGACATGATTCCCAGGGATGAGCCTCCCTGACACTGAGGGATTACTACCAAGCACCAACTAGCAATGCAACTGGAAAAAGACCTTAACCAAAAGAGGGAAAAGGTAAAGACAAATGAGTTTATATGGCTAAGATACTTCAAAGTGAGTTAGGAGGTCATTCTAGAGATTACGCTTATGCGTGTCTCAGCAGGATCTCATTGACTGCCAAAGAAAATATTGCCTCTTCAAATAGCAGGGCTCCTGAGGGCTCTGTAGACCTCCAGACACTATAGGCAGGGCAGACAGCTCAGGAGTTTGGCGCCCTGCCAGTTGGCCCTACTTGGGAATTTTTGCTCCCCAGTGTGACAGAGTTGGACTCAGTTATGGTTTCCCTACACATGGCTCTTCTGCCCCTTCTATTTGAACCTATAGTTAGTACTAGAGTTGATAGGTGTATGTCTAAGAGACTTAAATCTTTGGGCTGTCCATGTGCCAGCTGGGCCCTGAATCTCAACAGAGTTGCAACACCTACTCTCCAGTTCATTGGACTCACCCAGGACAACTAACAAGGAGATTATGATGGACAACACCCATCCCAAGGAACACAGAGAGTTTGCAACTGCAATCAAGATAGTCCCATCCATCTGTCCCATGGGATCTAAGCCCCCTCTCAATTAGAGGTGGAGTGGGCATCACCATCCCTGAATCCTCAGGATTGGGGAATGAACAAAGGACTAGAGTAGACTTACTGGTATTCTACTATAGAGTTATTGTGATTCTAGCAATGGAAGTACTTCTATCATCCATGTGGAGGCATTGGCCACTGGAGGTTCTGAGGGGAGGGAGAGGGAAAAGCAGGTGTAATATGGGGACATTTCTGGGGCTTGGGAATTGTCCTGAATGACATTGCAATGACAGGTACAGGCCATTATGTATCTTGCCATAACTTACAAAATTGTGTAGGAGAGAGTGTAAACTACAATGCAAACTATATTCCATGCTTAGTGGCAGTGCTTCAAGATGTGTTCATCCATTGGAACAAATGTACCACACTAATGAAGGATGTTGTTAATGTGGGAAAATGTGAGAGGGGTAGGGAGCGGGGCATATGGGAATCCCCTATATTTTTTATGTAACATTTATGTAATCTAAGTATTTTTTTTTAAAAAAATAAAAAGGTTTAGTTTTGAAAAATGTGAAGCCAGGTCTATTTGATGGACTTTTGAGGAGGACAAGGGTTCACATAGCTCTACCTGGTGAGTCAAACGGTCTTGTTCCCAATGCAAGGTGGTGGGGGTGGTATATGGGAATCCTGTATTTTATACATGATTGTTCTGTAAACCCACAACTTCTCTAATCAAAAAATAAAAAAAGGTCTTGTGCATCTACCCTGTCTTTTCAAATAACACAGTTTATTCTGCATTTTATGAACAGAATACATTTTAGGGCCTAAATTTTTAAAAAAATCTATATAACTTGAATACAGATAGATCTAATTGTTTCTACAAAATAGCTTTTTCATTTGCATTGAGGACATTTAACAAGAAACTCGGTAATACTGAAAAACCCAAACTGGAGAGGTCACAAGACTAGGAGGGGGTATGAAATAAAAGAGTGCTTCTATTCACCATTATCTGAAAAAACCTAACTACTGTATCTCATAAAAACAACAAAACAGTAAGATTTCAAAATTCTGGGGGAACAACAGAATCATAAAAAAAAAACACTGGGAATTTGCAAGGAAAAATAGCTTCATTAATAGATTTCTATGGTGAATGGAAAAGGTTGTGAGAGATGGTATGTACCACAATTTGAGTATATGATATAATACAAACATATTCTATTTTTATATATTATAAGAACCCTGGACTAATATAATCAAGCAGGCTGGGAGAAGGGCACCTGGACTAATAAAAGAAGCAATTTTTAGTACAAATAGCTTAAGTGGAAGAGAGCAAGATGTTTGGGTGCGGCAGTTGCTTAAAAATTTCATTTTATTTAACTTATTTAAATAAAGGATAATTAAGTGGAAAATTCTCCTTGATTTCATAGATATTAGTAAAACAAGGCACTCCAGGAGCCCCTGAGACTGATGGATCAAAGCCTTCCCTAGTGTTGGTGACAGAGATCCTTCAGCATAAAAATAACCCTAGCTTCCTGATGATGCCACAGCCGGGTGTTTGAGGGGGAAGCCAATTTTCAGCATGAATAGGCTTCTGTGGAACCCTATTTCTAGTTGCCAAGACAGAAGGTTCAGCATCTTCTTCCAACATTCTGGTAACCCAAAGGAAGAAACTAAGATGATCTACTGAAAGACTACTTAGAGAGCAAATCATTCAAAACAGAGCACAAAAATAAGGTATAGAAAATGAATATTTATCTTTTAAAAATACAACTTTGAACACTACTGACATCTCATTTACAAAGTATTTTCCTGAAATACTCTACATTGGCTTTGCTTATTCAGTACATTCTCTGATTTTGAATGAACGCTTAAGGGAGGTCCTGCTTGTATTATAAGCATCACCAGCACGCACACAAAAAGCCCAAATCTGTGTTGGGATCTTAGCCCCAAACCCTTGTCCTTTCCTATTCTTTTCTACCACATGGAACACCCTTTGCAGGGTGCTAATGGGATCCACAGAACTGGAGGGGTCCCCAGCAATCAGCACCCTAGGTGGTGCTGAACTATTTGCAAGAAGCCTCACTCACTCTGGCCCATTTGTAATTAATACTAAGAGTTTTATATTAATACTCATATCAGCTCTTTGCAAACATTCAGCATGAAGTAAACATAGTATTTATAGCAGTACACAGTTTGCAATTCAACATACTGACAGCAGAAGAAAAGGGACCAACAGACTTTGTAAGACTTTTCCAGAGGGGAAAGAATATTAAAATAAATCCCTTCTGCTAATGTGTGTGCACGGGTGTGTGTGTGTATGTGTTTTAATTCATAGAAAACTAAACATGCCCTCCTTTAAAATACTATTTACAAGGTGATTTTGAGTAGCACATAAACATGCCAGTCATACAGGATACTTGCTTTCTGCGAATACATCTAGGATTTATTTTTTAAAATTCTGAAATAGACCTTTTATCTGATATATTAGAGAAAATAACTTTGGAACATTTCTCAACGTTTGGTTCATAGTACTTTTGCAAAAAGCCACAAACCATGCTTTTTCCTTTAAAAGGTGAATGTGGTCAAGCACCTTCTAGAAGACACTGATGTGTTATTCATTTACTGGCCTTCTGGGGATTGGAACGTCAATGTTAGCTATACAGAGTACCTAGCATTCCTCTTCTTCTTCTCACCAGTAGCAACATTAATGTGAAGAGAAGTTTTGAAACACAAATCACATACAAATCATCAAAACATTTCAGTTAACAGTGTTTAAAAAAGTACCCAAGTGTACAGTGTACAGACACAGAAAACACCCCAAATACTCTTTAGCCTCAGGACTTTTCCAATACTACTAATAAAAAAACGACAACCAATTGACAAATAGGGGAAGAAGTTACAGCACTTGAGGTTTGAGTCAATTTCTTTTTAGGGCCTGTAGCTCGAGGTGCTGTTCTAGGATCCTTATTTTAACTCAAAAGATATCCAGGAATGAATTGACAAATTTAAAGCAATTTCCACTTGAAAACCATTGAAAATACAAATCACTTTCTAAGCTTGTCCAACACACATTTGTCTTCAGGATCCCAAGTTGTAAAGTGAAGGGATTCAGGTCAGTTTCAAGCCCTCAAAGCCACAGAATTTCCATCTCTTCTCTAGGCTGGCTCCAACTCCAGTCATTTCCTGCTTGAAGGTGTGCTGGAGTCTACTCATGAGACATTCCACATCACTGGTGCAGATCTGTGGGACAGAAGGGACGTCTTCATTCAAAACAAGTTCCACTTCCCTCATCTGCTTTTTCTTTCCCAATGTTGCCTACTTTAGAAAGCTGGTGTGTGTGTGTGTGTGTATGTATATATGTGTGTGTGTGTGTTGGGTGGGAGGTAGGGGATGGATTAACCTCTTCCCCTCCTTGTGCATGTGTACGTTTTGTGAGAATGGCTTCCAGGTGGCAGCGTTCCTCTGCTATGACCATCAGGTAGATTTCTACTGACAAAAGCTGGTGTCAATCATGTGGGGAGGCTTGGGTTTATAACCAGCTGAGTGATGGCTGATCAGGGGTAGCAATGCTACCTGCAGGCCCACTGAAGCTGCAAAGCCTTTTGGGAGAGGAGGGGGATAGAAATGACTGCTACCAGAGGAGAATCCTTCACACACACATTAGTGCACAAAGGAAAAGTGACAGGAATGGGGACTGCTCTATATTTCTACTCCAGTGTATTATCTCTCTCTCCCTATTTCACACACACCCCCCAAAACAAAACAAAACAAAATCCACAGACCCCTTTAGGACTTATTTCAGTTGATCACTTTTACCTAGTAGCAACCCTCCTAACTGAACCTGGGTACCAGGATTTGCCTGAAGAGCACCAGGGAATCCTTAAAGAAACCCAGAGTTACTGCCACATGGCATATTCCTAAATCTAGAAGGAGGGGAACCCCCAATTCTATTAGTACCCCTGCAGACTCCGTTGGGAGGCCCTGGCACTACTCTGACAGGAATGCGCAGGGGGATCTGGGTCTGGCTTAGGAGTGAGGCCACCCCTTCTTCCCAGTGCCAGCAGTAGACTGTATCCAGTTAAATGAAAGAAACCTACTATAGAATATCACACAGAGGAGAATCTGCATTTCAGAAAACAAAAGTATATGAGGTTTACAGATATATACATACAACATGGGTACAGAATATGTATAGAAAAGGGTTTGAAATAAGATATGCCAAACTGTTAGCACTGGTTATCCCTGAGGGTTGGGGATTCACTTTGTCTTTACTATATTTCTATATTGCTTAAACTTTTAAAAACAATATATATGTGTTATTTTTGCAATGAAAAAAAAAAAGATCCAGATATTTTTACTGACCTATAGTTCAATTTCATACCACTCCAACCAACCTCTTGGTCCTGGTGCTCACATCCCACCCCCTACCCGGAATCACTGTCAAATGGGCTATTTAATTGCAAAATAGCACCACTGTCCAGAGATAAATGAAGTGGGAAGGCTCTCAGCTCATAGTTTAGTCATCCCCCCCCCGCCCCCCATCCTGATTGTTTCATAGTAGACAAGGTCAGTGGCAATGGTGATGGTGGGGGAGGTAGTTGAAGCAAAACTTCCGAATTTGAAAATTAACACTTTCTAATGGCTAAAGACCCAGGATAGAAGTTT
>JAKSZT010054140.1:260361-278692 GCA_026826555.1 Tolypeutes matacus
CCATTAGTCCTGGGCAAACTGGGACACATGGCCATCCTACTTGCAAGAGAGAAGCTCTACACTGAATCAGTTAAGAGAGTGGGTAAGGAGAATTTCCTTAGAGCAGGAACTAATGACCTATTATCCTTGAGTTCACAAAGAACCCTACATTCCCTTGCATCCCCATCTCAGACACCCACATACCTTATTATCAAGACGGTGCAAGTAGGAACAGATGTATTCAATGCTGGCTCCAAATGGGTGAACATGAAGGAATGTGGAGATAATTCCTATAAAGACAATACCATGGAGGTTACACTTGAGCATTGTGTTCCTTGAGAGTACACATTCAAGTGAATAGTAATAGCTAACTTATATGTACAATGCACTCTGTACTGGGCACTGTTTTAAGTTTACATATTTTACACCTTTAATCTTTACAACAATCCTATGAGATAGGTATTACCATCCCCATTTCACAGATGTGGACACTGAGACAAAGAAAGTTTAAGCAACTTGCCCAAGGTCCTATGGCTGTTAAGTGACAGAGCTGGTATTCGAACCCAAACAGTCTGGCTCCAGAAGCAAAGTGACCATGCTCTTAACCACCACACATACTGCCTCTCACACCACATGTACCAAAGCTGGCATCTCAGGAGTCACTTCCACCATTCGTGATGGCTAAAGACCATTTGAGTTCTAGAAGTTTACAATGAATTTGGTGTGTGCTGAAGTTTTGCAGTTCCTTTGCACGGTTTCTAAATTGAACTTTAGCCTCTTATGTGTTAGCAATGTCTTACTGTTATGGTAAATGTACAAATCATGTACTTTGCCTGATTAACCCAGTGCCTCTCACAAGAGGATCTGCTGATTGCTTTTGGGTTTTATTCTGTGAAGCAGTGTAAAGAAAAGCTCAACATTTCATTCGTGGCTGACTCAAGTGGTCACTAGCATTTTGTGCACAGAGCCTCAAATCTCTTCAAATAGCAGAATTCTTAGAGCAGTTTACAGGTTCAAGGATTGTGCTTTATTTCTCCTCAGCATAACTCTGGGGTGATTGGCAGCTGCACATACTACACCTTGATTGTTCTAGCCATTAGGTTAATTGCTGTAGTACTTCTTTCTTGGCAACAGGCAGAAAATAGATTTATTCAAAAATCTCTTCTTTCTTTCTTTTTTTTAAAGAAAAATCCAACCTCTTTCATAAGACGTTAGGTACATCAAGTAGACCCAGAATTGAGTTTGCTGAAAACTGTCAGGAAAAAAAAGCTAAATTGATTTGGTTTATAAACAACAACCTGTCTGTCCCTTTAAGAGGCTGACAAAGAACGGCACAAGTTTAAATTGTAGCTTTAAGCTCACATACTTTTTTTGTGAAAATCTTCCAAATGTTAGATGGCAAAGGGTGGTTGGGCCGGGGGGATCCAGGAGGAATTGATGGTGGGGTTCAAAATATGTTAAAAATGGATGCTATAACTTACAGACTAAGCTATTCTTAAATGACTAGGTAAATTGAATTTATAAACACTGATTTTAGCTGAGAAACTTAAATTCTGAAGAAGACAGTCCATGTTCAAAGGAATTATAGATGCTATGGTCCAAAACGACGTCAAATGCCAAGAAATAACTTCATATCTTTAAAAACTGCTGAACAGTTATTGTGGGTTCACATTCAAAGAACCAATTAAAAAAACAGATTTTCCTTTCTCTTCCATCAGCTCAAGACTACCTTTTAAAAAAACAAACAAAACAAGAAACATAAATTTTAAAAAGCTTTTTTTAGGCCTATCCATTTACAGAGACTTTCTCATATCTCTTCTCTGTCAGGTCTCCCTGTTGCCATGCCAATTTGTTAAAGAACTTTGATTTGGAAAATGGAAATAAGTTGTCACTTTTCTTGAAGACTCAATGGCAGATTTCCCCCACCCCCCACTGTGCATATTTATTATATTAACATATCTAAGTGTTAAATTTGATCTGAGTATAATATTCATTAGCAAAGAAGGCAGATTATTTAAAAATATGCAGAAGCCAGTCAGTGTAGAGGACTTTTGAGTCAGGCGGTGGGGTTACTGTATGGCAGAGCTTCCTTGAACACAGCTGGGATTATCTGCTGAGGCCCAAGGCCACCCCCTTTTAAGTGACTGAATATATTAGGATCTCAATCTGCCACTGTTCTCTAAATGGAATATAAAGTCAACAACGGTCAGGCACCGTGCTAAGTGATTTTTATGAATGATCGTGTTTAATCCTTGCAACCACCCTTTGAGATAGGTAACATTATCATGCCCATTTTGCAGAAGGAACTGAAGCTCAGAAAGGAAATGGCAGGGCCACATGGGAAGCTGGATCTGTCTGATTCTTTAACTATTCATGCTATCCTGCCTCTGAATGAATTTTTATAAAATGAGAGCAATTGTAGCTTTTATCTCATCAGAGCCCATCAGTGTCCAACACACTACAGACCGCTGCCTGAGTCATCTACCTGTATCCTGGGAAAACTCAAGAGAGGCATGTTTCCTCCAGTGGCTCATCTGGAAAAACTCCCTGCCAAACAAGGTCTGCACTAGACCCCTGTGTATGAGTGAGAGGACTTAGCTATCCTTGCACAAAGATGGGAAAAAAAAAACCTACAAAATGTTTCTCCAGCCGACACCCCACTTAGCATAGGGCTTATTTTCTCTCTTTGGGTACAGGCTTGACATGGCAGTGGCCACATGGGCCCTGAAGAGGTTGTATAAGGGCTTGTTATCATTTTTATTGAAATCTGTGCTTGCTCTTGTTCTGTTTTCTTTAGGACTCTGGGTCTTTGCACTGTCATTCTTCATAAATGCCTGGCATGTGCTTATTATCTTAGGTAACTTCCCCCCCCCCTTCTGCTGTACCCTGTACATTGTATACGTGTGTCAGCATCCTTACCCACTAGCAGTGCTTCACGTTCAGATTTGATGGGACTGCTGTTCAGAGTCTTCTCAAGAGGGTAGTCACTATCCTGGCTTGATGCACACAGTCTAGAAGCACAGCTTTCCTGTGGGAATAAAGTGATTCCTGGGTCAGCTCACCTTATTTAGTCACAGAGTTGGTTTCAATTAACTACACAACAGGTACCTTCTTAACACAGAACCATTCATGTAAAACTGTCCAATTTTGATTATTTAGTGGGATGGAAAATAGCATAAATTATACAAGCATCACAGATAATAAAAGCTTATATTATATTTGGCTTTGAAACACAGAAAAATTTAGACATTCATCTTCACTAGTTTTTTTTCCTGCTTTCATCATTCCTGATGCAGAATGGGGCGGACTAGACCCAATATTTCTTGTCTATTAGATGCCAGGCACTGTTAGGCATGTATTATTTCCACCCTACACGTGAGGAAATTGAGGCTCAGATAAATGAGGTAAATTGCCTAAAAGCACATAGCTCAGAAATGTTGGAGCAAGGATTTAATGGGGCTAAGTCTCATCTCTGAAAGGAGAATCTACAATGTAACCAAAGCACTCACAGATAATCAACTGTTGGCTTTTGAGCTAAAACAAACAAACAAACAAACAAACAGAACCTCCTACTATTGACAACCAGCTCTCTTTCTCTTCTCCCTGATAGGCACATTGACAGGATATTCCTCACTTCAGAGTAAGAAATGACCATGACCAAAAATATCATTAGTCCTTTTTTCAACTTTCTTGTTGAAAGTTTGTTCTTTCTCTGAGCATGGCAGGTATGGTTACTAAGAGATGCTCGGGTGAAACCTATGACCAGCAATCAAACTGGAAAATGCCTCCAGACTTTTTCATGGATCTTTCTTTCTCTCTTTGGGTACTGAGAACATGTTTTCCGTATTATAAATGTGAAAGAAGAGTCTTCAAAAGGAATAAAAGAAATCACGGCTTCAGCCTCACTGCTGTTGTAAAAAGAAAATGCTGGGGAAATGCTTCTTGGAGGGCAGATCATGGCTGGTTCAGATGCTTTCTCACTTTCTTCCCTTCCATAATCCCTCAGCAGGGGCAGGATTACTTCTGTTTTCTTTAAAAATACCTTCAAAGCTGTCAAGGTGCTGCCCCTGAACAAAATGAACGGTCTATACCACAAGACATGTTGTTTTGTGGATTTACAGGCTTCCTGGCTGTAGTCAGAAGGGAACCCTTTCCTGATGACCTACTCAATCTTTGGCCTTTAGAATACAATCCAGGCAGTAATCATTATGCCAAGTTTGATTTAAACTACTGGCTCACTTCTAAGCCACAGGTATCACATCTGCTTCCAAGCCCCTTAAAACATTAAATGATCCAGTAAGCCATTCCTTAAGTGTGAAAGTTTAACAGGTTGGGGGTGATTTAAGATGAGAAGACATCCTGAGAAGTTTTAGCCATCTTGAATAGAAATGTGGTCTTACTGAAACCTAACTTCAATTTTATTATAGCTGGCATTTAAAATTAGAAGCTATATTGAAGGAATGCTTATCACCTTGAATTTTACTTGCAGATTCAAAGAGCTAGTTCTTTCAACAGTAAGACAGACATAAGTCACAATGTTATATTTCAAAATGTGATAACTCACACTGTGATTTACTGTCAAGAAATGCAAACAAAATAAAAAAGGATTCCTCCTCACCAAAACTTATTGCTTTCCTTTCAACCTGAAACTCTTTCTCAAGTCTAATGTGATAGTACTTTGCTTCCTAACCTAATTGTGTCAGGTTGAAATATTTGGTCACAAATCAGCTTCCCAGAGATCAGTTTATAATGAACTATCATGATTTTCTCTGAGAGAAGCTTTAGCTAAAATAACAGGAAGAAACATAGTCTGAGTCAAACATTTTTGATGATCAGTTGGATCTCTCTCCCTCTCCTCTTTAGACGCCACTTCATGGTATATTCAGTTTCAGACTTAGGCACAATATGGTAAGTTTCTTCTATGCTATCTGACCTCTTGCTTCTTTCAATGAAATGTTTTACAAAATAGAATGCTGTTTATGCTAAAAATGTCCTGAAGTCAATTTGTGATGTCAATCCTAAAGAGTGATTCTAAGCATAATGTCATTAAACATAATTCCATGTCTATAGCCTTTTGGCTACACACTCCATTTTATGTGGGATGCAAAACAGCTATGTAGCAGCTCTGGGACATTTTGAAAGCTCTGATAATATGAGGAAAGTCCTGATAAGTAGAGCAGCTTTGGCACTTTTCAATTAAATGCTTGATAAATGAATTTCTCTGGGATTGTGCTCGTTTCTTTAATAGCACCCACAAAACTGGAAAGTGAGTTGGTTTTATGAAGTGGAAGAATTAAAAGCATATTGCAAATGGCCTCTAGAAGAAAACACTTTCAATCATTTGTTTCAACTACACCAAGGTTGCTAGTTCTTAATGGCACTCTGGAGAAAGTCACTGTGCTGGCAAAAAGGCCCAGGGCCTGTATGCTCTGTATCTTCCTGATCTGAGAACAGAAGATAAAGAGCATGGGCACTTGTGGAACTACAGCATTGCTAATTTCTGGCTCTTGGTACAAGCTCCTAATCTTCTCTTCCTTTTATAGACATTAAAATCAGGCAGTTCTGGTCAATGGGGCTTCCTTTTCAGAGGATAACTTAAGTTGAATGTTCAGGCATAATGGAATGAGAGAGTTATGACAAGGAGACACCCATCAATAGACCGTAGACACCTTAAATAGCCTGAGCCCCTGAATCATTGTTGTGATACATTAATCCATCCATAAATTAGCACCCTCTCTCAGAGGTCCTTGATGGTGGTCCTTATTGCTGTAGGCTCTCAGTTTGCAAAGTTTCATTTTGCCTTCCCTGTTGACATTATCTAGCTTTAGAAGATTGTGCCTTAGCCTCCTTGTTTGCTTTCCAAGGTCACCTTTTGGTTTGGGCTATTACTCACCTGTAACTGTTTATTATTACACTAGATGGAGTGTCTGCAAAGAAATGTCGATGTTCTAGTTGTACTTGGGTTTCTTCCTTTAATGAAATGCTTAATTAAAGGTATTTTGTGTCACATGAGTTTTCTATGTTGCCTTTGCTTGATAAGATGAAGCAGGGATGCAGTGTGCACTCTGGTCTTCTCCAAGAGGAAAGATTGAAAATTTTATGGATGGACTGACTTTTTATTCAGTGAAAAGTGTGCTCTTCAGAACCCTTAGAAATGCCAAGGTCACATACCTAAGAGCAGAGTCCTTGATACAAGAATTACACTGGAGAGGGGTTTTTAATCCCTATCAGCCAAGCAATTCCACATTGATCCTTACTGCAGCAATTACCAGTACATTTTCATTGTCTCTTCTCTGAACAGGAGGGGGAAGCGGCAAGGGAAAAAGTTCACTTAGGACTCATGTACCTTTTCCTTGAGATTTTCCAACATTTTTTCCACCTGTAACTTGTCATCTTTGATTTTTTCAAGTTCAGCTTCTTTCCTTTTGTATTCATCTTGGACTTTGAGCAGATGCTACAAGAAAGACCAAAGACTATTAAGTCACCAGTTAAGGAGCTACACTTCACTTTAAAACCCTGGTTGAGGTTAGCTGTCAGGCTGGTCTGCCTCACTTCCCCTCATCACACATAAGCATTTCTCTGGAGACATGCTGAAGGAAAAATCAAAATACTTTTCAATTAAAATTATTTTATCTGGCTTTTATGAACTTCCTTTGAACTTGTTCATATTTTAGAAAGGGCCTGAGAAACTAATTGATTCATTCACTTAATTTCTTCCCTATTCTGACTATAGGTAGGGGTAGCGTGCAGTTAATACTATGTGTACAATATCTTGGTTGCTGCATAGAAGTGAACTTTAATGTTGTACGCATTCTTGCCAACAGCCATTTGCCAAGTCAAGTTAAATTTCTGTGAGGAAAGTAGTAAAGAATCCAAATTTCACATATGTTAGTTTCTACATTAGTAGTAGGAAAGGAGATTCACCATCATTAACAATTACAACAAATATTGTTTTTTGAACACCTAATATGTGCCAAGCATTGTATTAAGGATTTTATATACATGATCTCATTTAAGCCTAACAATAACCCATGAGGTAGATACTATTATCACCAAAGCTTAGAGAGGTTAAGTGGCTTGTCTAGGACCATTCAGATAGTAAATGGCAGGGCTAGGATTTAAACCCGGGTTGAATACCAGAGCCCATGCTCTTAACCATAATATTACCCTATACATATTTTTGGGGATAAGATGAGAGAAGTTTGACCATTTTTGAAAGGCTATTATACAATAAAAAGTAATCAAAATGAGTGAAATTAATTCCTCAGGAGGTAGAGGCCTAATTCTCACTGAAGTCTTTGAAGTGATGAAGTGAAAAAAAAAAAGTTCATCACTTTTGAATTGCATTTAAATTGCAGAACTGTCCTAATGTGGAATTAATTCAATATCAAGGCAAGGGGGGGAGGGGCAAATGTTTCTTAAATCTTCCTTTTCCTTTTCAGAGGCTTGCAAAAGGGTTAAAAAAAAAAAACACATGGCACAAGATACACTGTCAAAGTTACTGAAGTGTAGCTGAGTAGATGCATATTTTAGTGGGAGGATCTTTGGTATAAATTTACATGTTGTAATTAAACTTCATGGTGATGGTAATAGGAAGGTAGGGATTATTTCACACATTTTATCAATAAGGAAGGTAAAATATCAATGTGATATTATCTTTCACACAAGGAGATGATGGTGGCAGAAGTAATAGGAACATGGAGCTCCTAGTGCCAAAAGAGACTCATTGTATGCCAAAAGAGACTCCTTGTTCATAATCTGTAATTTTCAACCAGAAATTCACTTTGCCCTAGATAATTCCAAAGCAAAAAGTTAAAAGATTATTGCACAATTTAAGGTATAAGGAAAATGGCTGGTAGTCTGGCATGACATAAGAGGAGAGTGCCCTTACTTAGAAGCACTGCTCTTCTGCTATGGTGAGAGCAGATGTTGGTAATCTTCTAGGCTGTAGGTTCACTGTGGAAATGGTAATATAAAACTTCTAGATATTCTGCATCTATTACATAATGCTGTATCTGAATGAAACTGCAGTAGAATACCTTTAATTGCTCTACTTTTTATTCTTGAAATAATGTTCATGGAAACTCATTCACATAAATGATTGTGAAGACAAACAAAATAAAATAATATTTGTATTATGTGCCCAAAGCAGTGATACTTGAAAACCCATAACGTCCTTGCTTCTACCCAAACCAAGGACCTTATCTAAAAGGCTATGTTATTCAGCATTGTGTCAACTAGATGCTTATTCACCAGCACCTTTTCCTGTCTAACTGAGGTTCTTTATAAGGACCCTGAAGGCCCTTTTCAAATGCTGAAGCGCCTTCTGAAACATAAAGAAAAGATTAGATTATGTTCTCTGGAGGTTTTTTTTTTTCTTTCCATTTCTTTCTATTTTTAAAGGAGCTTTAGATTACATAATTATTACACTGAAAATATAGGGGATTCTCATATATCCCACCCCCTCCCCCTCCCCCACTTTCCCCCTTAACAACATCTTTCATTAGTGTGGTACATTTGTTACAACTGATGAACACACATTGAAGCATTGCTACTAACCATGGTCTATAGTTCACATTATAGTTTATACTTTGCACCACACAATTTTATAGATTTTGACAAAATGTATAATGGCCTGTATCCGTCATTGCAAAAATCATGCAGAACAATTCCAATGTTCCAAAAATGCCCCATGTTACACCTATTTTTCCCTCTCCTTCCCCTTAGTACCTCTACTGACCACTGTCTTTATATCAGTGTTACAAGTTGCATTCCCCCTTATGTTTGTTCATTTCTCAATCTTGAGGATTTTGGGATGGTGATGTCCACCCCAAAATATTAATGTTAAATATTTTTCATTGAATGCTCATTCTTTGACAATTGTTGTTCCATTACTATCTCTGTATTAAGAAGAATATTTCATGAGTCACAACATATCATCTTCCTCAGTCATTTCAGAGAAGAGATTATCATTAAGAATAAAAGGCTTGCTATTCTATTTGCTTGCAGGGGGCACTTTTTACAGGTGAGAAACTGATGTCATGCTTCCAAAAGCTCAGAAAACTAAAGTGCATTTACCTGTTGCATTCCTTGCAGGGCTTGTTGCAAGAGTTTCAGCTGCTGCTCCTTGTTTGGGTCATCTTCTCTGAGGGCTTTGCCTTGTTCTTGCTTGAGCAGCTCTACCTCATTGCGGTAGGCATCGAGCTGCCAACGGAGGCTGTCATTTTCTTCCTTCAGAGCTTCTGTCTGTGATACTAAGGCTAAACAATCATTGTAAAATAGTAAAACATTATATCCAGATTATTCTGTAGCTTACCTCAGGACCATGAAAATTTGGCATTTTAAATTAAAATGTGCAAAAAGACTCTTAGTGAGGAACTTTAGGTCTGACTTGGCCATGGCAGCAAGAGATGGACATAAAAGCACACAGATCTGTTTTTTGTAAATGAACACAGGATTTTGACACACAAAAGTGCTTGCCATGGTTCATATTCTCCAAGCCAAATGTAGCTTAGCTATTTCCAGGTAACACTGGTTACTTTTACTTGAAATGCAGCAAATTATAAGAGCTCCGTAAAAATAATTTTTAGGGCTAATTGTCTCAAATTGATGTATGCTGAAACAATTTTGCTGACAGCTGTTTTCAAAGAATGTAGCCTTGACTAGTCATACAGAGGAAGGGAAAATGTAAAAAGGAAGACACTTGGGGAAACCTAAGTTAAATTTAATTATTTATGTTGAAGGGTACATTTTTCAAGGACAAACATCATAAAAGCTATTTTAGAATATTTAATTAGAGGATTTTCATTCATTCAACAAACATTTTTGAGTACCTTCCATGTTCCTGGCTTATGGTTATGGTAAAAAATATGAGATTCCACTAATCTCTATTGCTCACATGTAAACAATTGCAGTGTATTACTTTTTTGGTTACCAATAGAAGACAAAATATAGAAAGGAGATATCAGAATGAGTCAAAATGATCCTATATCTAGAATCTCCTGAAAAATCCACAACAAAGCTACTAGAATTAATAGATGAGTTCAGCAAAGTGGCGGGATACAAGATTAATATGCAAAAATCAAAAGCATTTCTATACACTACTGATGTGCAATCTGAGGAGGAAATTGAAAAAAATTCCATTTATAATAGCAACTAAAACAATCAAATATTTAAGAGTAAATTTAAACAAGGACATAAAGGGCCTGTATTCAGAAAACTACAAAACATTCCTAAAAGAAACTAAAGAAGACTTAAATCAATGGAAGGACATTTCGTGTTCATGACTGGAGGACTAAATATTGTTAAGATGTCAGTTCTACCCAAACTTATTTAGAGACTCAATGCAATCCCAATAAAAATCCCAACAGGCTTTTTTGCAAAATTATTTGGAAGGGTAAGGGGCCCCGAATAACCAAAAAGATCTTAAAAAGAAGAACAAAGTTGGAGGACTCTCACTTCTTGACTTTAAAGCATATTAGCCACAGTGGTAAAAACAGCATGGTACTGGCATAAAAACAGACACATTGGCCAATGGAACCTAACTGAGAAATCAGAAATAGTTCTTGTCAAAAGTGATTTTTGACAAGGCTGTCAAGCCCTCCCAACTGGGCCAGAACAGTCTATTCAAAAAATGGTGCTGGGAGAACTGGATATCCATATCCAAAAGAAAAAATAAGACCCCTAGCTCACACCTTATACAAAAATTAACTCAAAATGGATCAAGGACCTAAGTATGAAAGCAACAACCACAAAACTCCTAGAAGAAAATGTAGGGAAATATCTTCAAGATCTTGTGGTAGCCAGTAGTTTCTTAAACCTTACACCCAAAGCATGAGCAACAAAAGAAAAAATAGATAAATGGGATCTCCTCAAAATTAAACACTTTTGGACCTCAAAGGACTTTGTCAAAAGGGTGAAAAGTAGCCAACTCAATGGGAGAAAATAATTGGCAATCACATAGCCAATAAGGGTTTAATATTCATGATATACAAAGAGATCATACAACTTAATAAAACGACAAACTACCCAATTAAAAAATGGGCAAAAGACTTGAAAAGTCAATTGTCTAAAGAAGAAATAGAAATGGTGAAGAAACACATGAAAACTGTTCAACATCACTAGCAATTAGGGAAATGCAAATCAAAACTACAATGAGATATCATTTCACACCTGTCAGGCTGGCCACTATTAAAAAGTTGGAAAACTGTAAATGTTGGAGAGGATGTGGAGAGCTGGGAATGCTTATTCACTGTTGGTAGGAATGTAGAATGGTAGAGCCACTGTGGAGGGCTGTTTGGCAGTTCTTAAGGAAGTTGAATATAGACTTGCCACGTGATCCTGTAATACCATTGCTATGTATATACCCAGAAGAACTGAGAGCAGTGATACGAGCAGACATCTGCACACTGATGTTCATAGAGGCATTATTCACGATTGCTAAAATTTGGAAACAACCCATCAACTGATGAATGGATAAACAAATTGTGGTATATATACACAATGGAATATTATGTAGTGGTAAGAAGAATTGAAGTTGTGAAGCATATGACAACTTGGATGAACCTGGAAGACATTATGTTGAGTGATACAAGCCAGACACAAAATGACAAATACTGTGTGATTGTGCTATTATGAACTAAATATATTGTGTAAACTCATGGGGTTAATAATTAGAATATAGCTCACCAGAAAATAGAAGGAGGGTAGAGAATCAAAAGCTGAGGGTTATTTTGTGCAGAACTGGTAAAAAAAAAAATGTTTGTAAATCTTTGGAAATGAATAGAAATGGTGAAAGCACATCATGATGTTTGTAACTAGAAGTGCTATTGTACTGGCATGACAGTGGTTGAAAGGGAAGGTCTAAGGTCATGTACATTACTAGAAGGAAAGCTAAAAACTGTAACATGGGACTGTGTAAGGCAGTAAAACCTCATGTAAAACATGAATATGGGGGGATATTGCATATATAAGACTGTTTTACAAAATACAAATACAAATATCTAGAGAGAAAGAAAAAGAATAGCAGTTATGTACGGCAGGTGAGGCACAGAGAGATTGAGAGGTGATGAGTTTTGTTTTTTTGTTATTATTATTATTAGAATAATGAAAGTTTCTGGGAATGATTGGGGTGATGGATGCACAAATATGTGATTACACCGAATACCACTGATTGTACTCTTTGGGTGGATTTATGCTTTATTAATAGGTAACAATAAAATTGATTTGTTTAAAAAAATCTGTATATTAAATGTATAAGAATATTAAAAGATGATTTCATAAAGGTGTAACTTTTCTTGGCTACTTATCGGAAAAGATTTTGGGTGGAAAAAAAGTAAAAGAAAAGTGAAGGAAATAAAATCCTTGAGATTATTAGCCTATCTATAAATGGTAGAAGAGTTTTCCAAAGTGATTTTCAAAGACAAGATTTATCTTGTACATAATGAATGGAAAGAAGTTGTGCTTTACAAAGATGAAATATGCAGAAGAAAACCATATTCCGAGGGTAAAAATGTTTCCTATCCTTAAAATTAAGTTGCTTCTAGGGAAGTGTTGGATTTAATCTAATGCCTTGAACATGAGAGTCTTCTTATTAGGTACTGATATGGGCTGTTGTGATCAGATTGTCGATCAAAAGCAGAGTGTGGCAAGGTAATAAGAAGGGTTCTGGTGAAGACTATCTTCCAGTGGTGTTGAGCCATGTTCTCAGTATCCATATTTTTTTGTGTGGATGACTATGCAACTGGCTTGATATGGCAGTTTTAAAGCTCCCATTTTATTTTAAAAATTTACAAAAGGAACTTGGCATAGAACATTCATTTTATATTTTGTTTTATTACTGTTTTTAATTCTTGCTGTAACCACACAGATTTTATGCCTTTGAAGAGAAAGCCTTTACACAGAGACTTGGATTTACAGCACTCCAAATAATATCTATCCCTGTCAGCCGCCCAGCTGCTGGGACACTTCTCATCAGACAGTGTTCCTAACAATCACAACACTAAAAGAAAATGCTGAAAATGAAGGGGATGATTGTACATAGGATACTGTATGTAAAAGGAACATTAACTGACTACCAAACAGAGGAAGAAATATTTGGTTTGCTTGCTGGGTCTGAACCAAGAATAACATCTCCAGCTAGAGGTTGGCTAAATAGCAAACAGGTTACTTTGTCAATTAAGTGACCCCTCTAGTTGGATAGTTATATATTTCCGATTTGGTTTGCATGCTTGTCCTCTGATAGTCCACGTGGCTCAATAAAAATAGTGATATTTCATTATCCTCCTTTTGTTTCTTCTTGTATCACAGGCCAGTGATTATGCTCATGTTCTACAAGTCAGGTGGAAGAGAAAAGGGCAGAGGCATAGAAGAATAGTTAGAGGTGTATTCTTCAATTTAAATGTGAAAATATTTTCCCTCTGAATAAATGAGGAGGAAAGTCTGCTTCCCTTATTGGAGAAAGGGCATGCAGATGAGCAGAGACGGGTCTGCAGCAAAGTGGGAGCAGATAATAATCTCCTCAGTTTGGACCTGTCAGTAAGCAAAAGAAAATGTGATCTCCCATTATGCTACTGAGGGGACCTTACCTGTAAAATGTATCTCCCATTCTCTGAAATGAGGGTTTTGTCATTTTAATGAGGAACCAAGTCTTTACTTTCACACACTTAATATTAATTGGACCCATTTCTGGAGCTGGAATTCTTTGTACATTGACAGAACATTGCAAAGTTCAATATTACCTTTTAATAATATGTTTGAGTAGGTGAATCCATCAGTCCTAATACTAAAGAGCACAGTACAGTGAATGTATTCATATCCTGCTGTCATTAGGTCTCAGCTTCTCCTTTTGACTATTTCCTATGTAGGAAAAATGTTTCTCTTTATGGGAACTGCTCCTAAGATCTGAAGGTTGCCAGTTCATTATGACAATATGAAAGTACTAAGGTAGCTATGAACTCCTCCTTTTAGACGAGCCAGAACCCAGACATGTTTTTCTACTGCAAAATATAGAAAATGATTTTGTGCCATTGAAAAACTTAATGTCTAGGTTTCTTGAAGGGCGTAAAGGAAACAAATTTTAATGGAAATAAGTTCAGGGAGTCAGCCAGCTTTACAAAGTTGCATTATAGGAGATGCTAAATAATGTTACCAAGTTATAGATGGAATAATGTACAACATTCCCTCACAGCTCATCACAAAGCTTAAGCTAGCGATTCACAAAGGAAAAAGCTAAAAAGAACAAAGAGTGTGAAGAAAGAGAGGGAGATGATATGAGCATGACTCATTGGGGTCGGCTATAGGCCAGTTCAGGCAAAATCTCAAGTGGTTTCCATGACCTCACAACGCCTTGTTTTCCTTATCTCTATGGGTCAATATACCCACTCCAATCAGGTGTCTGCCAGCATGGATGCACCTGGGACAACATCTTGTTCCCTCAAAGATCTCTAAATTCCCTCTCAAACATAGTATCCTTGTCTGCCAGTTATCTCACTGCCCCTCAGCACTTTGAGATTCTGCTCTCTTTTCTTGCTGGGACTATTAAACTCTTGGAGTGGCCAACTTCAACCAGCTCACTAATTACTTTCTGGCTAAACAGATCCCATTGCAAACTCCTTAGCACACTGAATTTCTTTATCCTCCTACAAACCTCTGTCCAGGATTACTGTGCCAAACCCCAACTCATGGTCACCTGACTACTTTCTCTGCTCCTTATCCTGGGCTGCAGAGAACTATTTTTTTAAAAAAAGCTTTTTATTGTAGTAACATAGATACAACTCAAAAATTCTCAGTTGAACCATTCAAGTGTACAATTCAATAGCATTAAATATATTCACAATATTGTGTTACCATCACCAATATCCATTACCCCAACTTTTTTGTGACCTCGAACAGAAACTCTGTACCCATCAAACAGTAACTCCCTCTTCCTTCTATCCTGCAGAGCACTCTTATAGGAAGTTGCACAGTCAGTACAGACTCATGTTGGCCCTTGCTGATGTCAGAACTCTCATCTCTCACTGATTTCTTCCTTCTATATTTCCCACAGAACTTATTCCAGATCTGTTCCTCCCTCCTTCTGATCTCATTTCTGAATCGTTTCTTTAAGCCATGGATGACCAATCTCTTACTATATGGAGAAACATGGGCTGCATTTATACTTTCAACTTCACCTCTCGTCTCAGAGGAAGAGATTTCTCCCCTCTTTAAAGCAAACTCAACCTGAATTTGGATCACTTCCCATTCTTCTTCCCCAGGATTTCACTTTCATAATTACCCATAAGTAGTCTTATATGCTTCTTCAACCTCACACTCTCCATGACTCCTTCCCTTCTAATCTACACATATCTCCTACCTAACAACAACAAATTACCTTTAACTTTGTTATCAATTCCAATTGCCATTTATAACACCTGTATCTCTTTTTTCTCAGTATGCAACTTCTTGACCACTTTTGTCCACTTTCCCTCTCCTTAACATCATATGTTCTGGTACCTACCTCTATTGCTCTACTAAAATAGCTCTTGATCAACACCATTGCTCTCAATTCCTACCTTTGTTGCAATATCTGATAATGTTGATTACTCCCTACTTCTATAAATTCTTCTCTTGGTTTCCACAACCTAATACTTTTCTATAGTTTTCTTCCAGTGTCTCAGATTGCTTTTTTTTTTTTTTTTTAAATTCCTCTGCAAACATCTCTTCCTTTCCTTCTCCTTTACTGTGTGCAGCCACCAAAGTTCTGTGCTCAGCCCTTTGTTCTTCTCTCACTTGCCTTTTGCACTCATTTATTCATATTCTCAGGGCATAAGCCAACACTTATATCCTCTATTTCTTCAACCCTGACTTGAATACAAATCATTTATGTGTATTTAATAACTACCTACTATCTGAAAATGAATTCATCATGTTTTGCAAATCAGCTCCATCTATCATCCCATTGCAGTCAGTTCTATCACCAATCCTCCAGTCTCCCAGACTGGAAAATCTAGACTCATTCTGGGGTCTTCCTTTACTTCATCATCTATATCCAATTCAGCACCAGAGACTTTAGTTTCATCCTATGAAACGACGCCTAGCATCTTTAAACTCATATTCTCCCTTGCTCCCTTCTCTTCTATCAATTTGTGTCAGTTTCTGTTGCTTTCACTCTAGTCCCAACCTTCAATTCACATCTCAATTCCTACAAAAGTCCCTGGCTGGTTTCTCTTAATGCAAAATTATATCCTAAAATATATAATTCATGTTGTTTTCATCATATTAGTGTCATGGTCAGGATGTGCTAATGGTGCTAGATTGCCCACTATGCTATTGATAAGCTTGGTATTCATAGTCCCGTATAATCTGGACCCATCTTGCCTACTCAATCTTTTATCCCTTTATACACATCATGTGTATTTCCTCTTTGAGCTCTGCTTCTGCTACTACCCCCTTTAAATATTTCTTATCCTCCCCGCTCTTGTCCAAACCTGTTCATATTTCAAGGTGCTGCACAAGTTTCATTGACTATAACTACTCTAGCTCACACTGATATATTTTGTCCTACTGAATTCTTATCCATAACTTCCAGGTTACCACCAACTGGTATTTCTTTTTTTTTTATTATTTAAAAAATATATATGGTTGGGAAATCTCTCTCTCTCTCTCTCTCTGGGTTTATATAAAAATTATGCATAAAATAAAGAGTCCCCATATACTATCCTATTATTAACACCTTGCATTGGTGTGGTAACTTTGTTACAATTGACGAAAGAATATTATTATAGTTGTACTATTAACTATAGTCCATTATTTATAATAGAGTTCACTATTTGTGTTGTACAGTACTTTAATTTTTTAAAAAACTTTTTATCCTAGTCACATATATACAACCTAAAATTTCCCCTTTTAACCAAAAATATGGAATGCTTCAGGAATTTGTGTGTCATCCTGTGCAGGGTCCATGCTAATCTATGTGTATCATTCCAATTTTAGTATATGTGCTGCTGAAGTAGCACAACTGGTATTTCTTATATTTTGCGTGTATTTACTAAATTATGATCTTACTGAACACAAATATACATCTCTATTTCCCTCGGCTTATAGGACACAGTGCTTGTTTATTAACATAACAAACTCCTAAAGTGGGAATAATGGGATGTGGTGGGGGGTAAGAGAGAGGTTAGATACCAAGGGAAGAGAAAATGTTGGCTAGAACAATGAAGGAAAACTAGTCTAAATCAATGTTTTCCATAATGTGCTCCCTGGACCAACAGCATCTAGATAATCTAGGATGCCTGATAAAATGCAGATTTCTGAACCTGATTACAGACCTACTGAACCAGACTGAAGCCCAGAAATCTGAATTTATAAAGGTAACCAAAATGATTCATATGTATGCCAAATCCAGGAACCACTAGTCTAAATAAAGAGGGCAGAATGCTTGAAGGGAACAGCTGGCTGATCTTATGTTTACTGGGTACATATACTTTCTATTATGGTTAACAATAGAATGAAATCACACTATTATGATTTTCTTTGATGTGATTCTCCTTCTTCAGCACATTGTCTTCCATGTCAAGAGCATTTTAAATACTACATCACAAATATGGACTGGCTAACATAGAGTCCCTTGAAGAAGAGAAATTTTGTGGCACTCCAAGGAAAGGCAACTGAGGAGGCTAGGCTGGTTTTGACTCTTACTTTCTCTGGTAAGTCAAATTTAACCAAAAACATGCTATAAGTCCCTGGAATTCAAGTTTGGTAGCATGGAGGGAGGGGAAAAAAACCTCTCTGATCTAGTTCCTTAAGCTTTTAATTGGAACCAAGTGATAGCTAAAACATGTAGCTGAGGACCTTCTCATTGGCTCACAATGAGCAGGAGTTCTGCAGTTGAGTACTACAGAAGCAAGATAACAAAATTAGATATGATCGAGAGGAAGAAAAATGCATAAAAGTCCTTGAATTAAAATGAATTGAAACCTTCTGGGAGAAAAGCTATTTGGTAAGCTCCATTAAGTCTATTGTAGATAGCTTTATTTGACAAAGCAGCATCCTAGCATGTGGAACAGGAAAGAAAATAGCTATAAGATGATCTGTCAGGGAGTTTCCAGTCTCTAAATGAATAAGATTCTGTGCAGTAGCCAATACAGCTTTTAACTCAAAAGAGATACAGAAGCAAAATGCAATTATATAAACCTAGTAAGTGCATTCGATCTGACTCTCCCATACAGCCTCTCCTCCTCTAATAAGTCCTCGCACTCAGCAATTTATCAAGTGGATGCTAAAACTTACAGTTGCATTTATTTCATGGTATCACTCGATAAACACTATATATATATATATATATATATATATATATATATATATATATATA
>JAKSZT010054140.1:282521-292697 GCA_026826555.1 Tolypeutes matacus
TATGTCTATGTCTATGTCTATGTCTATGTCTATGTCTATGTCTATGTCTATATCTATAATCTATATAATAGAGTCTCAGACTTGGAAGATCACATCCAAATGTCTAACATACATATAACTGAATCCCAGAAAAAGTGAATGATTTAAAAATATTTGAATAAATAAAGGTTGAAAATTTCCCAAATTAGGTGAAAGACAGTAATCTACAGATTCAAAAAGCTCCATGAACCCTAAGCAGGATAAATGTGAAAAAAGCATGCATAGGAATATCATAGTCAAACTGCTGAAAAATAAATATAAAGAGAAAACCGTGAAAGCAGCCAGAGGGGAAAAACATGTTAAATACAGGTTAACAACAATTTGAATATTTTTATTTCTTTCAGAAAAAATGAAGGCCAGCAGTCAGTGGAACAACATCTTTAAAGTGCTAGAATAAAAAAAAATATCCATTTACTCAGAGGAAAATTCCTTCAAGAATGAAGATGAGATTAAAACAAAAACATTTTTAGCCAAAAGAAAACTCAGAATTCCTCACCAGAAGACCTGGACTACAAGAAATGAAAGGAAGTTCTTCAGGTTGAAGGGAAGTGCTACAAGATGTAAACTCAGATCTTCAGGAAAGCATGAAGAGCACTGAAAATGACCAAGATCACACTGAAAAAATTGTTTTTTTTTTTTTTTCAAAAGTAAATGTAAACAAGAGAACTGTGCATTTTGGAGCAGCTTGCAATCATTTAGAGGCTACTTGATGCCTGTCAGAGGCTTTTCAGTACCAAGTTGAGAATTTCCTTCCTAGCTAAGCCCCAGTTGGGCTGTCATGCAAGGCTGTCTGGTGAAAATTACCTCCATTTAGGGGGATTATAAATATTTCAAATGGATTTCTTAATCATTAATGCTGTAGTTAACCACTATAGCAACTATTATTCTCCTTTTTAATCCATTTTATCAGGAAAAATATTATTTATATATCAGGTTAAGTTTTCACTAAAAATAAATAAAAGACCCTTTTAAATAAGTAAGTTTGGTATCATCACTGATAGTTCAGAAGTAATAGAAAAATCAGATGCTAATATAACATCTCCAATGTGCTGCAGGGGCATTGCTTAAAATAGAAGAAAATAATGACTTGTTTGAGAAAAGTGAACTCTACAGGGCTAAGTCAAGAGAGAGATTTGCTATGTCTTATTCAAACTCATTGCACAGAGAACAATAAAGGAATTGCTCATTTTAAGAAGTCATTCTATCTCAGGAGTCTGGGTTTCAGTTATCATCAAAGAGCTGCTACTAGAAGGGTGATTAAAATGAGGTTTGACATTGGCAAATTCGAATATTGTACAACTAACTGCATCAGGAAAAATCGTGGTTCTCCCGGTTGCCTAACAAAATGTAGGTTGGCAGAGGGTATAAAAGAAACCAACTCTCAATTCACAAACATGCTGCTTAACTCTGGGAATGTTACTGTGTTTCTCAGAAGAGTAAATTATGTTCTTTCTAGGGAAATGTCCCAGGGTAGAAAGATCTAACTGAGAGCTAAAACATGTCCTGTAGCTGCTCAGCATCCACAAAGCACCTTTCTGCTTCCAGCTGGGTGACAAAGCATAATCTCTTCTTAGACATATAAAAGTTCAATGACTAAGTGATACAACTTATCTAGAGGTCTTTCACATATTTAAATCTCCCTAGAAATATAACAGACCTATGGGCAAATTTTACCTACATACCTCAAAATACTTCAGGAACAAGAATTATTAGTTCCATTTAGCTTATAAAGAAATGAGGGCAAGAAAAACTAAGGGGAAGCTTGCTCTACATTACCAGTTAGGCAAAGTGGCAGAGCTTAGTGCCCTCTTAACAACTAGGCACCCTTTCTTAGGTACAAAGAAACTATAATTCTTATCATTATTCTTCTATACCCAATACTAAGCCATGTGGATGGGATAAAAGGCAAAGAAAACACCACAGGTTAAAGGATACCATATTAAAGTAAACTTAAGGGGAAGCATTTAGTAAGTGACAGAACCCATAAGTAGAGCAAGTGAGATTTTAATTCTTTGAAAATCTTACCATTAAGGCACTTGCTATATGAGGGACCTTTTTTCTGCACTTTCCAATTAGATCTGAAAAAAGCTCTACTTTGAGAAGCAAACCTTAACTAGTATCTTCATGGTAAAGGGCTAAAAGGTGGCATATACATGAGGAAGACACTCTAACTATCTTGTACATAAGTGCAGGCAGGAGGAGGACTCTGAGCCACTGAAGTGCAGGTAGTAGGGCAATAGCTACCTTCCAGATTTCCCTCATTTCCCATCCTGACATTTGGATTCAGTACTGAGACCCAAAGAGTACCAAATGCAGGCTAAAACATCTTCCAGGAATTTGCATTTTTAAAATCTCTACCTGAAATTGAGTGGGTCAGGTCCCTGAAAGACTATATCAAAAAAGGTAAGATATCTCTGCTAAAGTTTCTATACCACTCTCCTGTCCATTCAAGATATGTATTTTGTACAGTAGATGTGTGATACTTTTCATTTAAACAGTGAGCTGTTGGTAATTTTTGAAAATGGAAAAGGTAAGTTTTTCTAATGGTAACTTTTTCTGAAGCATAGAAATTCACACATTGCTCCATAATGGAGGACAAGACGCTTTAAAAACAGAATAAAATTAAAATCCAAGACAGAGGAAAATGAAAATGCACGGAAAGGATAACTTTTCTACCTGCTGACATTTAAGATTTATCATAAAGTAAGCAATCATAAATCATTGTACATTAATTATCTAACTATAGTTTTATAACAATTTACAAGGTTTTAAATTCCTCTCATTCATGTTTTATGATAGGAACATGATTAGTAGAAAATCAAAGTTCCTAACCTTGTCTTAAGTATGTAACAAAATTCTACTCACCTGGACTCGCAATATTAACAGGAAACTTGGTGGGGAAGGGGCATGATGAAAGAATGGAAAGGAGCAGAGGATAAGGAGATAGTTTCTATACTTATGTAAAAATTTGATTCTAAGATATGATTTAACAAAATGAATAAAATGGAGCAAAGATCAAATATAGTTCTTAACCAATATATACTGTATATATATGTATATCATGAAAATACAAATTAGGTTGATCCAAAGTGAGTCAGTATGTCTTTTGATGGCTGAAAGCCAATAGCTAATGTTAGCACAGATGGGTCCTAAAAGAAGGGTATGCAGAAGAATATCTATCTACAAACAGTTCTTCGGAATTTGGAACAGTAGTCCTGTAAATCCAGAGAGAAAGTAATTTTAGCAACCACAGTATTTCATTTTATGAGAATGCTGGCAATCACCAAGTCCCTTTTCCATTGGCCCAGTGGTGCAAACCTCATATTGGGTGGGTATGGGGGAGAAGGGGCACCTTCTATTGCTGACTGCTATGGATCTAGTTTTTAGATATCATCTACAATTTAGCTTCTAATCTAATGATTCAGTGGACATAGTTCCCACAACAACTTGTCAGTAAAGTAGGCACTGACTTTTAATAAGGGGAAGGATTTCAGTCTTCTCTTACTATCCTTTCCAATTGCCTTAGCAGGAACTTCACACTTATGCAAATCTGCAAAGCAAACCAGTAAAAGGACTCATTAGCATACTAGGCTGCCCAGCATATGCTGCCAATGTTAGTACCTAAGCTCTCTGAAGGCAGGGACTTTTTCTTCTCAATATATAACCTCTCTCTCACCAGTGTAAAACGGTGTTGGTAGAAGGATGCCAATGAGACAAGGAACAGGTTCTTTGTGACACAGGAGGTCACTGACTAGTTTGTTCACAGAGGTAACTGGTCAAAATGGTCAAATGTCAGAAACTTCTACCTTGATGAAACCCCTGACTTATGAGTTCACCTAGGCCAAGAACAAGCCAGTCCAGTGGATTAAGTCTTTGAGATACTCTGATTCTTGTGGTGGGGGGTGGCGGTTGTGCTAAAAGGCAGCCAAAATTTTAAGAGGACAGTTTCCTTACTTTCCACAGGATACCTCCTTTCAGTCCTTGGAGTTGCCTGTTATCGATGGAAAGTATGTAGAGGAAAAACAACAACAACAAAAAAAACCCAGCCATAATTTAGAGGCCACCAATATAAAGTAAAAGAGATCTTTTAGGTTTAGGAAATGTAATGCCAGAGGGAGGTCAGGAGCTATGTTCCATTCTCAGTAGTTGCTTATAAAGATTGAGGTGTTCAAGGTGGACCTTAATTTAGTCCCATCAAAAGGGCAGGAAGCATTTGTCTGGGTCTCTACAAAGTCTACAAGGCACAGCATGAAACATGTAGCTCCTAGGAAGTTACACTGGCCACATATTTTTCTTCATCATTCTGCCAGGGAAACTGTGCTACAATATTGGGTGATAGGGTGCAGAGCTCTCAGTTCTCTACAGGCTGAGAGAAATGTTTAGTTCACTGGCATGACTCTCTTTACTGTGAGCATAATTCAACTCAAGCATATATATACTGTGAGTATAATTAAACACAAGCATATACATACTGTATAGGTAGGCTTGAGATAACTACCAAAAGCCTTGATTGATAATATTGATGGAGAATATTGTATTACAAAGTAGTTTACAAAATGGTAGTGATCCAGGTAAATCAGTACTCCAACCTGAGGATCCCTTTCTCCTACTAAAAGGCAGTATTGTACTGTTGGAGGGGAAGGTCCAGGTGCAGCCTGCCACCTTTCCCTGTGACCCTGTGTGCTCAGGACCAGATGTGTTGGCCTGGATAAAACACAATTCCCTAGTAGGTAAGGGAACTGCTGGTACATTCCCTCCCCTATTCCCATAGCATATGTAAATATTCACAGAGACAGTTTGTTTTATGACATTTAGCTCACAACCCAGTGGTATATCTTTTCCTGGTGGGGAAGGAGCCAGTTCCCTCTCCTATGATGTTCCTCTACTAGAGCACAAACACACAAGAGCGGTGTGCAGAGATCAGAACAGCTCTCGGCGTCAGCCAACTGATTGAGACTTGCTGGCCATGGGCGACGGACACCTACTAGTGAAACTGGTCTTGCTTTATCTCTTCTCTGTGTGAGGGAACATCTTTCCACCAGAGCCTGTGTGAGTTGGGCTTTTGCTGGAGACCCCGTATTGGAGTACTGGAGTGGATTAACATCTTTTAGATGTCTCTTTCTGACCAATAATTTGGCACAGCAAGTAGGGTGCTGACAGTGTGACATGCACTGTCAGGGCTTTCCCTAAAAGGGATACTAAGAGGGATACAAGAGTGTACGTATTGAAAAGGGTACTGCTTCATTAGAATTGTAATACATGTTGAGCATTTTTCTCTCAACCTTTATTCTTCTGGACTAAAGAGTGTGGAAGTTATTAATTTAGTGTTCTAAACTCCATGCCTCCCCTTGATCACTTCAGTTACCCTTCCATCCCCCGAGGCTTAAAGGCTATTTCACCTTGCATTGCCTGGAATCATGCCTGAGAAGGAGAAAGCACTCAGTAAACATTTGGTTTGAAATGTTGAATTTTGTTTGTTGAGACTCAACAGCATGAGGTAGCACTAGGATTCCAGGTAGTAAAATAATTTTGTATTACAGTAAGACAATAGCCTCTTTTTTGCTCTTTAATTCTGTCATTTTTCAAAACATTGTCATTAAAAATGTAATTGGCTTTTTATGACTTTAGCCATCCATTAGGCTGATGTCTTCAGGGATTTCACTCCAGTGACTCCCAGATCCATTTGCTGTGCCAGAACTGGTGGCTCAGAGACTATGACTTTATGAATAGAGTTTGGCTTATTTTCTCCTAAATACCCTTCCCAGTTTTCAAATTGTTGCCACACAAACTATCTCATATAATCTCATGAAGGACAGAGAAAATAGGTTATTATCTTCATTTTATAGAAGAGGAAACTCTGGTCCCACAAATGATTTGCTCAAGGCTACAAGGCAGTTTGTACCAGAGCTTAGAATGAGAAGAACTTTGAGTCCTGAATTGATCTATTGCTAGCCATGTAAATCACTTAATATTTCTGTTTCTCAGTTTCCTTACAGGTAAAACATGGATACTACACCTACTCTATATCTCTTATGGAGTTGTCAATATTAAATCTAAAGAATACTATTTACCACTTATATGGTATTTAAATTTTTCAAATTGTTTTCACATCTTTAATTTAATCTTGTAAGATTGTTTTTTAATCATTATCGCCAATTTACAGATGAAGAAACAGAGACCAAGAAAGGTTGAATAACTTGCCCCAAATCACACAGCTAAAATGTGACAGAGCTGAGATTATTTGAATTCATGTGTGACTCCAAATCCAACGCTCTTTCCACTACACCACGTCTATTGGTAGCTCACATAGGTGAGACCAGTGATGTGAAAGTGCTTTATAAAATATAAATGCTTTATCAAAGCTATGTAAATATTCAAGACTATGACAGTCTACATTGATATAACAGGATCGCTACCAGACTGGCAAAGAGGACTCAGAAATGAAGTTGAAAAAGTTTCTGCATTTATAGATTAAAAGGGCCAGGGCTGGGTAAGGAAACTGCCCACAGGAACAAAGAGCTTGAGGCACATGTAACACCATTTCCAAAGGCAGATCAATGAAAACGAACCTCCCATCTTGGTTTTTAATCTCAGATTCAGAATAGCAACCTAATCACATCACACATGTTCTAGTGTTAAACTACAAATGTCACTTCAGCACAAGTAGAGAGGTGTGTGTCTACCTCAATCTGAAACCAGAGCCTCTGTTGTCTATAAAGCTGCCACCTATGAAGATGGCTGAATGGGCTTGAAAAAAAGCAGCTCAGAAATTTCAATGTTCCAGTGTAATACCAGGCAGCTTCCAGCCTCAAACTTTCAAGACACTCTAATAAATGGTAAGACAGCTCTAATATTATTAACACTAGAAATACAGATCAGTAATTATTGTTGTACCCAAGGCTTAGAAAAGTAAACTTATAATTACCCCAGCAACATTTTCACTACAAAGGTTTCCACCCAGGAAAATGCATTCAAGACATGTGCACATTTATTACCCTTTTGGCGGCAGGTGGTCTGGACACAGTGATAGGCTATAGAACCCGACTTAAAGTGTTTCATTAGGGCCTTGTTGTGACCATGGGAGCATGGCACTATTTAATTCTGGCTAAACTCCAAATCAATAACTTGTTAAAGAAAGAAACTGTCCCCCTGAGGGGCTACCAGAATAAAAAGTTACTAACCTCAGCTTGTTTGCACCAAACGCTGATGTTTTTTCGCTGAGCCTTTGTGAAGTGGTCCCATGCCTTTTGTTTGGAGGCAGAATGATACACAGCCACTATCTGCTCAACTGCAGTGGCAAATCAGTAGTTGAATCAGGCCATAGAATCATCAAGAGATGGCAAAAGAGAGGAGAAAAGAAAGAAAAGAGAAGCATTAGGCTTGTTGTATCTTCTTGTTATGACACTATGCTGGGTTGCGGTCTTTCTCAGAAAAAGCTATGTATATTGGGGTACCAGGATTTAAAGGGAACTCAAAGGCACAGACATGTATATAGGGAAAGAAAAAAAGAGAAATCCAGAAGGACTGTGGTGAAATGGTGCCTGAAGTTTTAATACAGGCAGTCTATGTTCATTCTGACAGGAGAGGGAAGAGTCAGAGGGACTGTGATTTATTACTATAGACCCCACACATTGTGGCACCAAGTGGCAATTTCTACCACTGGCTTGCTTTCATGGGTGAGCCTTTCAAAATGAGCCTGGATGCTTCACTTCAACAGAATTCATCCTTTAACTATCCTGAAATATGTTAAAACAGAGTATCAAGTCAAAACTTAAGATGGATTGAATCGGCCTTTCTTTAGTCACAGTCTGTTAATCATACACTGTGAACCTTGCAATAGGGAACCTCTAACATTGCCAACTCTTTGACTTATATATATATTTGTGAAGAGGGACCTGGGGACCTGGAGATGTAAGGTGTTGGGCTGGGTGGGAGGGTGGGGGGATTTAGGGCATCGACTGGGTCTGGCTACTTCCTGCTGTCAAGTGGTGGAGAAGGGCTCCCTTCCGTCCTGCCCGGGTGGACGGGGCCCTGCCCGGGGGTCTGTGCTGTGCACGTGTGGAGTGAGAAGGTTGGGACATCTATCTGCGCGGATCGGTGGCGTGGACCAAACGGTGGAGATTCGTGTTTTTTTTTTTTTTTTTTTTAATTTTTATTTATTTATTTATTTATTTTTAAATTTATTTATTTATTTTTTTATTATGGGTAAAAATCAAAATTCTCACAATACATACTAACATTTGCAAAATGATATATAAATATATATGCATATATGTGTATTTGCTTACAAAAATGTTATTTATATATATATATATATACATATATTTTAAGAGGTGCTTTGAGGCTGCCGGTGGACATTGGCACAGGCGGCTGAGCCCCGCGGTTAGGGAAAAAAAAAAAAAACGGCCATTTTGAGCCGCAGGCGGGGCGAAAAAGTTTTATTTTCTGGGGATCTGCTGCCTGGCGCCCCTTGTACCTTGTGTGAACAGAGCAAACGAGCTAGTCAGCACCCGGTGAACCGGAGGGGGGATTTTGGTCGCGGAACGGAGCTGATTTCCCTAGCCACCCAGGGATAAGACCCGCGCCGCTGCGGAGCCAAGAGGAAGGGACACTTCCCAAAAAAGGGAGGGTTCAGTTGGAAGACAGGGAAGGGTATTTTATATTTTTAGACATCGATCTGGCTGCCTGCACCGCCCCATAGCTTTGGGGAGCAGATAAGCCGACCTGAAGCAGCATCAGGCTGAGAGCAGATGCGAATCTGCACTCAAACTGATTTACTGAGCAGCCCGGTGACACTGGAGCTCGGCACCAGAAGGGGCGGAATCCGCCGTCTTTAGCACTCCTCACTGACTAACATCAGAGCGTCAGCTAACCTGGGGAGTCCGGAAAGTGGGACGTGCTTGATTAATTTCCACGGGCCCAGCTAGGGTCCCTTCCGTAAGGGGGTTGGTCTAGAAGAGGAATTATTTTGGGTCCTGCATTTGGCTAAAAAAAAAAAAAAAAAAAAAGTGAGGTCACCTCAACAAATGAAAAATAAGCTCTTTTTAATTTAGTTTAATAGCTAAAAGCTGCTTCAGGACCTGCATATAGAACCCTGTGGGGAAATTGATTGATAAACACAAGTAGGCAGGAAGGATGCACGTGGACCCTAGGGGAATCATTGACCCCCCTTAGCTCTGTTTGACTGCTTGCCTGTGTGGATCTTTGGTTTCTCTCTGTTACTTTCTGGTCTATTGCTATTATTTCCTTTTTCCTCCCCCCTTCCTTTTTCCTTCTATTTTTTTTTTTAAATAGGGGCTGCCAGCTTGTCGCTTCTTTGCTGGGCTTCTTATTCAGTAATTTCCCACTTGCAGTATATATTGATTCTGTATTACAAACTATCGCTTATCCTTCCTGCATCTTTCTGCCTTCTGTTTTCTGTTGTGGCTCTTAGAGAAAACATTTTTTCGTAGGCCCACAACTTAAGGGTGTCAATTTCTATCCCATCTATTTTGTTTTATTCTTCTTCTTTTTTCTTTTTTTTTTATTAGTATTAACTTTTTCCTTTCAGACCTTTCTTTACTATTTCTCTCCCTCCTCATAATTCTAGCCTTCTAAATCACTACATATGTATTCCTCCATTTGTTTTCCCAGTCAATTGTAGGAACTCCATATTTTTTCCTAGTACTCTACACTGCCTACACAAGTTAAATATTCATCTCATTAAGTCCATTTTGCCCCTCTTCTAACTTTTATCAATATTTCTATTTTCCTTCTGCCTTCCTTACATCTTTTGATTCCTTTGGCCCTAACCTTTTGCCTTCAAGGGAACATAGAAAGAAGCAAGGAAATAAAATAAGAAGAAAAACTGCCAAAGAGAAAACTTAACTCACACGCAGAACCAACAGCTAAATAAAATTCTAGAGCATAGAGAAAAGCTAATCAACTGAACAAACCCATAAAGATAATATGATGACCAGAGGGCAACAGAAAAATACAAATGACTCTGAGAAACTGGAAAACATGGACCAGTCCAGTGCACAAAATAAAAACCAGGAAGCAATGCAGTACATCGAACAACTAATCAAAGCTATCCAAACAAATATCATGGACCAACTTAAAGAACTGAAGGAAGAGATTAAGGATATAAAGAAGACA